>JH814836.1:132363-259531 GCA_000296255.1 Omphalotus olearius VT 653.13
TTTATCTCCCGCTGAGAATACATATCGCTGATAGAAGCTGATAGACGGCCAAAGGACTGTTTAGCAGTCGTAACCTCGGATATGATACATATCACATTCATGCGCATCTTCCACCCTATACTCTCAATGAGTTGAGATCGAGATGAACAGGCCTGAGGCAAGTAACCAAGTCGGATCAACGTAATCGACTACTATCGCTCTAGCCTTTCGTAGGGCCACAGAATTTGTACACTTAGCTCCAAGAGGTGATGCTATAGTGATCAAGATTGCCCGTCTTGCCCTTTTTATGATTCTTACTGGCTCCAGCTGGCTCCTCGTGCGATATGTATTGATTACACTGGCAGCCAGTCTTGGCCCTTTTTTCAATTTGGGGTGGCAGACCTGCCATTGCAAAAGTGTCTCAGAAGATAGATTGACCTTTGATTAAAGCATCTAGCTCGAAATCATCAACACTCAATCTCGAGTCAATTCAACAGGTGCAGAATTGAGATTTTTCAACTGACCAATGTGAAATTGTAACTGTACATCTATGATACGTTCTTCTATCTACACTGGCTATGTGTCGGATACGATTAGCCTCCAAATAACTCTATTGTTAACAATACATTCGATTTCATCAGAAACCACTCATAGCTTTGATACCCTGAGCACCATAGTCATCAATCTCGGTCCCAGGCTCTCTAGGCGTAGCGATGCCCGACTTCAACTTGAGCATGTCAATAGCACTCGGTATACGGGAAAGCGCAGGTGTATGCAGAGGCGTATCGTCCGGTGTGGGCACAGAGTCCTTCCGATCCGCCGGTTGTGAGATTGCAAGAGATACTGATCCATCCGCGTTACGCGTTGCTTTGACGCTGAAACGGGAATATTAGCACATCAACGACCCAGTTCAAAGATGGGGACTTACTATGACAAGTCAAGTACTAGGTAGTCGGGGTTTTCGTGCTCGAGTGATTCCCGAGAGTGAGAGGTGCAAGTCGCGAGAACGATAGCACCGCTAGCTTTGCCACTGCGAATACCGGTAGGAGCATCTTCCACGACGATACCTAATGTCGCTCAACTATAACTCACTGGTCAAATTCGAGAAAGAACTCATTACTTACAGTCCAACGAATTCACGTTGTTCTTCTTGGCGCCAAGAAGGTAAGGATCAGGAGCGGGTTTGCCTCGCTGTACGGACTCGGCGGTGACAAAGATATCGGGTATGCGCAGACCAGCTGCGGGAAGGGCTTGCGAGGCGTAATGATGAGTAGCTACATGCAGTGAATCAGCATGCTTTCCGCTGAAACGAGCTGTCGAAAACTAACATGAAGTACAGACTGACCATCCCTGGCCTTGTTCGCTCTTGCTCAAGCCTTCTATGTCGTCCAGGAGCTGCGCAACACCAGGAAGGGCAATGATGCCGCCACCAGAGCCAGCCTTGGCCTGAGCATTGCTGAGAATCGCGTCCTCGAAACGGACGACTTCTTTCTTCAATAGCTCCTCATCCTCGATGAGGCACCACTTGCGGAGCGCGTCAATTGTGCGATAACCATGTGCTGAAGCTAGGATGTGCGGTAGGTCGAGGAAAGCATATCCGGTCTCTTTCAGGAGACTCCAGGCAGCGGCGACAGCCGGTGAGGAATCAATAAGGGTACCATCCATGTCGAATCTACGCGTAACAGAGAGTCAGAAACTGTGATCGACAGAGAGAACACGAATTCCACCGTACAGAATGGCTTTCGCGGTGTGATTGACGGTAATGGTGGAAATTCGTTGAGTCGTCATGATTTGAAGAGGACGGACAGGTAAGGACAAGTTTGTGAAACTTGAGTAGCGATTATTTAAACGAAGGCAACACTTCCAAAACGCTCCTTTCCGCTCCTCCGACCGACCTCAAAATAGTTCACCCGGGGCTTGGACGAGAATGGCAAATTTACAAAAAAGAAATTTTTCGGTGTGCTGACATTTTGGAGCGGTGGCGCGCCAATCGATCCACTTTTGCTCCACTGCCACAAATCTGCCACATTCGAGTCGACGGTACAAACGGAGAAGTGGAAGCAGAAGGAGGTAGAGCGATTACATATTGATAAGGCACGAAGACGTTCGTTTTACGGCCTTATCGCTCCTTACGCGACGAAACGTGAAATTGTGGATTCAGCGCTCCTCAGAAGCGCGACAAGTACGACTTGTCCGCCAAAATTAGCTCAAAGAGAGCAGAAAAAGAAAGGAATCTCTCACCGTGACGATCAAATCTGGCCTCGGAAATTTCTTGCCTTTTTTTTTTGTTTTTACGGTGATCGACGTGTCATGATATATTTTTGTTTTGGCCGAAATGTGTGCCGAAAAAGGCTGAATTTTTTCTCTAGGACGTCGTGTGAAAGCAGTAATTCGAGGGACCGTCGGTATATATTTAGCGCGTCTGCTCAATTCGAGTTACCAACATCGACTAGATAGATAGACTCACTTTTACTTACACTTTTGCCACGAACCTCCATCATGGCTACTGGCTCTACCTCAGGCAGCTCTTCACCGAAATCGAATTCTCCTTCACCTCTTTCTATGTCTCGCGCGGCGTCGCCCCTATCGACTCCGGAATCCTCGCGTCCACCTTCACCGCTTTTGAAACCACTAGGCAGCAATGGCCTCCGCAAGGGAGGTCTTAATGCGCTATCTGGTGGGAGCATGGCCTTCACCAGCATGGTGCCTAAACCCATCCAGAAGCTGAAGCAATCCGCGACCGCGCCGTCTTCTCGAGCTAGCTCTGACGACGAGCATTCTGATGATGAACGCTCTGTGCACCGACCCCCGCCAAAGGTTCGACGTTCGAGCTCAGGAGTCATTGCTGCTGCTATGGCGCCCTATGTAACTGAGTTTGATCTCTACGAACCTCAGTTTGCGGATGCTGGCACCCGTCCTCAAAAAATTGCCATCGTAGGCAGTGGAAGCTGGGGCACAGCACTCGCTCGCATTGCTGCACTGAACGCAGCGGAGAAGAAGGTAGAGCTCATGCACCAAATATTTCAGTTCGTAATCTGACGGATTCTCTTCCAGGGCTTCGATAGCGAAGTTCGCATGTGGGTCCGAGAGCGGGAGGTAAGGTTGAAACATGCCTTATGCGAGGGAAATATTAACGTGCTTTCATTAGATTCCTGGACAAGGATTACTCACCAATCTTATCAACTCTACTCACGAAAATTCACGATATCTCCCCGACGTTTCGTTACCGCACAATCTTGTGGCAGTCCCGGAGTTAGTAGAAGTCGTCAAAGGCGCAACTCTGCTTGTTCTGGTCGTCCCACACCAGTTCCTCATGCCTGTTCTCGATCAACTGTCAAAGCCAGGCATACTCACCCCCGGTGCTCGAGCGATCTCTGCTATCAAAGGTGTCGACGTGAAAGGTGCTGAAATCTACACCTTCCCGTACATTATCGAGCAGAAACTTGGCATAAAATGCTCAGCACTCGGTTGGTGTTTGTTGTATATCCATTGGACTAACAAAATCTAATACCCCGAGTGTAGGCGGTGCCAATATAGCGATGGAGGTTGCTCTATCCGAGTTTTGCGAAACAACTATAGGTGTGCCCTCGCCCGAGGACGCTGCCCTTTGGCACGCAGTCTTCGACGCACCCATGTTCCGTGTCCATCCTATCGAGGACGTTGACGGTGTCAGTCTCAGTGGAGCGCTCAAGAATGTAGTTGCTATGGCTGCAGGATTCGTAGACGGGATGGGCTATGGTGGTAACACCAAAGGTAAGTAGAGATGCATGTGCACATACGCATACACACCATACTGATTCATCTTCTCTTGGTAGCTGCGATTTTGAGAATCGGTTTACTAGAAATGGCCGCATTTACGAAGGAGTTCTTCCCGAGTTCCTCTTCCCTCACGTTCTCTCATCATTCCGCTGGTGTCGCCGACCTCATCACAAGTATGTCTTGCTGTATTCAAACCGTGCCTTCCATACTGAATCGTCGTGCAGCATCCTTTGGAGGCCGTAACCGCAAGTGTGCAGAAGCCTTCGTCAAAACCAGAAAATCGTTCGCCCAGCTTGAGCATGAGCTGCTCAATGGTCAGAAGCTCCAGGGAGTGGTGACCTCGGAAGAAGTTTTCAAGTTTTTGGAAGCTCGAGGGCGGTTGTCAGGTTACCCGCTCTTCGAAAAGGTCTATAGAATCAGTTTTGAGGGTTTGAACCCGAAAGCTCTTTTCGACGACCTGTAGAGCGTTTGGAAGAGTTGTGAGAAGATTTGTATTCATGACTGACTAGTTGCTGCTTTCCCACGATGTCTCACTATAGATCATTGATTTGCTCGACGTAACATTTTGTACCAAATAGCCTCTGTCTTTGTCTATACCTCATCTTGTATTTTTATGATCTTTCGTCTAGAATACGAAATGTTCTTACATACCCGCTCATAACAGAGATTAGATTCACCGAGACGAAGTAGTATCAGTCAAAACCATGTCCAATGCAGAATTGATACTTACCTACTCCCTTAGACTAGTCGTCTCCGTCTCTACGCCTGTTCAATCCTCACGCTCATGAAGCTCATGAAGCTCGACAGCGAGCGCGATGCAATATGTACTGCTAGAATGTGAAGTGGATATCGAGGCATTGGGACTTGTCATGCTCTATGAAGACTGACTTGCTAGCCATCTGACCACCAGAACATGAGGGAAATGGTCTGCTTTGACAGCGATTAGTACAAGTCTGCTACTGTAGCATGTATAAGAGAGAGCTCGAGGAGTAAGGTGGAATTATTGTACTATGTTCTCTATATCAAGGTTAAAGGTCTTAAAGAGTCTGCTATTCCTCGTCCGCGGAAGGAGGCTGGGGTATCCGGCCATTTTTCTTGTTGGCTTCGCGATCCATTCCGAACAGCTTCAAAGCAAGTTCAGCACCCAAGCATGCTGCTAAGATATATAACGCACGAATTTGATATCTTTCATACTCATTTTGGTCAGTTTCTTACCTGTACCTTCGCCTAGAGCAGCTTCGGCAAGACCTAAATGAATGAACTCGTATGAGTTGGCCACTTCTCTCCGCTACAATCGCACTCACCAAGTTTTACATCCTGTAGCTTGAGGAGTCTGAACGGTGGGTGTCAATCAATTTGCCTTATTGCAGTAGTTTCGAAACGTACCGTTCCTCGATCGTGTTAGCAACAACGAGCCTTTTGACGAACACCGGTTTCTCCTGGCCGATACGATGAGCCCTGCGAAGACGTCAGAAATAATGATCTCATTCTCTATACTAAGATGCTGCACCTGTCGTAGGCTTGAGACTCAGCGGCATAGTTCCATGACAGATCCAGGCTTCAAAGTGTATTGAGTCGAGGTATAGTGATTATCAAGGTGACATTAGACTTACTTGACGATACGATTCGCAGCAACCAAGTTAAGACTACAGATACATTGAGTAAAGTGGACGACTTTCGCTCAAAAACAGATTTACCCGACACCACCGCATCTCGTACTAGAATTCGATCAGGACAACTCCAATCTGCCTTAGTGACGACGTACCTGACAAGGATGACTTTGGGGCCATCGCGTTGTTTGAAGGTGGACAATGTTTGGTCTCTAGACGATTGATCCATTTTTCCGTCAAAGCGTACACTGCTGATTCCATGGCGAGAGAATAAAGTCCCAACGAGATCAAGCATGGACGTCCCTGTCCCAAGTCGTGAAGTTAGGCAAGCAAGCATGTAACGAGTTGAAAAAAGCCCAGCACTCACACTGAGAGTAGCAGATAGTTTTGTCTCCGAGATATTCCCATTTCTTTATATACTCGATTAATTGAAGCATCTTGGTACTGGGCTCCATGTCATCATCGCCTCTTGACCAAGTAGCAATCACAGCTTCGGAAACGCCATCCTTTTCGGCATTCCATCTACCCCCAGTGCTGCTCGATTGCGGTGATTTCCTTTTGTTCTTCGACAATTTGCCTGCGGGCTTGGAACCACTAGGCTGAGACATGTCATCCCCGGTCACTGGCAGATCAACGACGTTGTCCTGCGCAGCTCAGTCAAATACATATATCGAACACCAGTGATATAGCGACTCACATCCTCGGCATCACTGTCATTCTCGGCACTGGTTTTTTGACGCTTGGCCGGTCGCATGAGCTCTGAAAGATCAGGAAGTTCATCGTCTGAACTGTCCAAGGCTCGTTCCTCAAAGCTCTTTTCGGGAACAGCGCCCTCGTCTTCCGAGGATCCGTATTCCACGGCTTTCTTTTTCTTCCGTCTGCTCTCCGCGGCGTGTCGAGTCAACTCTTCGTCTGTGGGCTCGAAAGCCGCAGATTTGAAGACTCGGGCTTCGGTCACGTCCAGCATCTTTTTGCAAGTGGGACCTGCAACGGGGTGTAAGCTTATACCACCACTACAGTAAGAGGGTGAACTGACAAGGCCGATGACCTTTGGCGTTAGCCTCTTCGAACTGCCTCTCGGTCTCCAGATTCTCTTTCTCGCTTCCTTGGCCACTATTGACGAGTATAAATAGGTTAAGGCCAAGTAACCCACATTCGACTCACAAGATACCGTCATGCTCAATGGCAGAGTTTCTGAGGTTGAGGAGACAGTCTGCGAGCTAGATTAGCACCGCGTAAAGAGTTGCACAGAGTCGACGAACCAAAGCAAACCTCGTGTCCACAGTCGAGAACCCTTCCATTGTTACCGGCGAAAACTGATGAAGGTGACATTGAGCAACAGATTATGCTCTTTTGACCACTACTTACCTTCTTGACAAACTGGACAGTTAACATCGGAAGTTACACCCTCATCTTCAAAATCAAGTATTTCTTGGGCCCGAGCACGGAGAAGGAATCTATATCACGACGAGTCATGAGGTAGACTCTAAATCACTTATAGGTAAGCTTTACCTGTGCTTGACCTATGGATAAACGTAAATGTGGGATAAAAGTCAGAGGGGGGAAAAGCGGCAAACTTCATCGACCCATTGCTTCCCCTTCAGCTTAACAGCTCGGGCTCGATCCTTCTCGGCATCACCACTAACCAGTACGGTAGGGTCATCATATTCGCTAGCTCGCGACTAAAATTGCTTAGCAATTGTAAATGGTCAATCTGGCCATAAGTTATGCTTACCAAAATTAAGTAGGGGTGACAGCACAACTGTCTCAGACGCAGAATCATTACCTTCCCTGCGCGTTAGCTCTTAGATAGAGAAGAAACGGAGCGTAACTCACAATGATCACTGAGTAGCTACACAAGATGCTCAGCATCTCATTCATCTGAAATAGACCAGTGCTTACTTCTTGAGTAACGTTCGTTCCTTTATGAACTTATTCAATCGTATCTTCGACTTTTTCTCAAACGAATCATAGAGCTAGATAGAAAAAATGAATTTGAGGCGAATGAAGTACTGGGTAACCCACATCTCGCTCGTCTGCAGAGAATTCCAGTCTAACGATCTCTATATCTTTGGGAGGAAGATCTAGAATCGGTTTTCCTTCCAGCATAGAGTCTTTGGTGCGCCGAAGGAGAATGGGAGTTAAGATCGTCCGAGCTCGCTGACCTAAAGCAAAATCCATGAGTCTTGAGTGAAAGCTGCTGTGGCGTTTGCCAAACCTGCAGTCGGGGGATCATCGAATTGTACTTTGGCCTATCAAATGAAAAGATGGAAATGAACCTTATGCTTCTGTTCAGAGCAATTCGCACCTACAACATATTTATTGAATTCGTTCCAATCGTTCCATGGCCGAAATCGGCCGAATCGTAAAAGGCCGTAGATATCAGCACTGAAGGTGATCTTCCATGAGATGCAACACCAAACTATACAGACGACTTACAGTGTATTCGTTACAGGTGTTCCTGTGAGCATCCATCGGTATTTGGCTTGCACATACGCAAGAGATACGCTTGAGCGAGTGGATCTAGGGGTATCGGATAAAATCAGCTACGAAGTATACAAACGTTGACCAATTTACCTATTTCTAATGAAATGAGCCTCATCGACGATAGCGCGATAGAATTTGATCCGTGCAAGAGCACCGCTGTTCAGAGAGAGCCTAGTCAGTTTCATGCCCATAATAATTTACTGGAAAACCGACCCATAATCTGACAGCCAGCGGGGCTCGTCCTCCGCAGGTAAGTCCTTTGGAATACTGAAATCACCCATGAGGGTTTGATACGTTGTCAACACGACCTAAAACATGATTAGTAGGGAAACAATTGTATCTGACTTTGAAACAAATGGAACTCGAACATCGAATGATCGCACTTCGGAGCGTTTCTGTTGCAGCACAGTTCAGTTATCTCGGACGCGGAGAATCACTATGACACTAACTTTCAGTTTGCCTTTCTGATGATGAATATGCACAGTCAGGATACCGTTCGTCTTTGTCTCTATCTCCTCCTTCCACTGTCGCTTTTATCAAAACACTATTGGGTGAACAGGCGCTCAAAGACAGACCTGCTGTAGAAGCGCGGAGGGTACGACAATAAGAGTTGTCTTCGCCGTTTCCTTATCGTCAATCTTGGGTTGGTTCATCGCCATCGTAGCTATCATTTGAACGGTTTTACCCAAACCCATGTCGTCACTGAAGGAAGAATGTGAGGAAGGAGAAAGCGCGGACTCAACGAACACTCACGCCAAGATACCGCCTTTGTCCGTGCTGTTTTCTTTCTCTAGCATCCTGATCGTAATTCAACAAGTTTTAGAAGTGAGTCATGATATTGTCAAAAGAGTTAATTTACCATGCGACCCCGATGGCTTGATGGGGTAGAAGGCGGACATTCATGCCAGGCAGAATGTCGTTTTCACTGCACAGGAATCCTTGGAGTGAGACAACGATGAAAACGCGGAACATACGCACTCTTCAAGTTCCAGCTTGTCCATCGCAGACCTCACAGATAAGCCGTGGCTGAAATTGTTGATTGTCTGGGTGACGAATGATGCCATTCTACAATAAAAGTCTTGAAAAAAGAGCCAGGGAATATGTGGATCTGCCATCAGACTGACCTTTCTTGCTGGTCCGGGCCACCTGGGGAGGAGAACACCCATTAAGGTAAGAACTAGGTATGTTTCATAGGATGTACCTATGTCAATCGCTCTAATAGGCGCCTCATAGTCATAGTTGAGTCTAAAACCGCCGGCTCCAGCGACCTTTTTGCCTAACTTCACCGGCGTCGCGTCCAGAAGATACATAGAAGCTTCATCTTCCAAAAAATCTATTGATGAAAGAAGTTGAGAGAGTAAGCATTCAATGTCGCGCACCTAATGTCTCAACGTCCATCAGAGCTTTCGCCTGAGTCAGACGAGCTTCCGCTAACGCATTCGCCGTTGTGGACGGTCCCTCCGCGGAATTTGTGAAAGTGAAGTTGGACGATGGCATTGGGCTCATTGAACTGTCTAACGCATCAAGGAGGCGAGATCTCATTGTAGAGTTGTTCTTCTCTATATCTTCCTCGATATTGTGAACAAAGATGAAGAAAGACCCGCGTTGCGAATCGCTTTCTTTCGAATCTTTGGAAGCTTCGTAGTCGCGTGTCACGCGTGAGTCACGCTTTCGCGACTGGCTTTACCGTGCCTGGCTCCGTTTACACTTAAGCAATACTGAGTTACTAATACTCTTCACTGTCAACAGCTGGGTATAAGGTATTCCACAAGTAAGAAAGACCCTCAACTGTGCGGGTCACTATGTCGCCGGAATTCCAAACTCGTTCGCAACAGTGATTGCATATCACCGGATACCTCTTTCACATCTGGTCTCCTCTCCGGAACATCGTTCCAACATCTCTCAATGAACTTCCACTGTGCATCCGTTACGAACGACGGAGATGGCCTACGGGGCTTCGCGCCTGCCTGTAGTTCCATTATCACTTGAAAGTCAGAGCGCAGGTAATGGTACGGTATGCGGCCAGAGAGTATCTGAAGACGAATCCTTGCGTCAATACTACTGTTTTCGATCTATACATTCACTTACTTCCAATGTGACGCTTCCAAATGAGTATATGTCGCTCCATGTCGTGATGACCGGAACACAATTGTCCACCTGCTGTTTGTATAGACATGCATCTGCCCAACGAACAGCCCCGCTAATACTCGAATTTACAGAAGCGCCCTGTAATTCAGCGACAATGCTTGAAAGCCCAAAGTCGCACAGGCACGCGCGCTTCTGGTCGTTGATCAAGATATTAGACTATAATCATCTCAGTATCATAATACAAAGAGTGTGTCAGCCAAAACTTACACCGGTCAGATCGCCATGAATGATGCCAAAGGCATGCACTGTAAAATATGAGATTATGATAAACAAATGCTTTGATAGTGATTTGAGGATTCGAGATACTGACAGTATTCCAATCCCTCGGCGACCTCGCAAAGCTACATACACCAATGAATAATGAGAGTAAACTGAGCTATTTGAGCATACCAATTGGAGTCGATCAGTCATGGTCAAAACATCACCCCATCTCTCCATGTACCTGCTGACGCTACCGTTATCCATCCACGGGCAGACCATTGACTCATAATGTCCAAAGTCCGAAGTCGTACCATAGAGCGGCAGAACATGCGGATGATTCAATTTCCTCCATACATTTAACTCATGCGTAAGACGCTGTTGGACATTAGACACACTTAAAAACCAGAATCCCGGTTTAGTTGCTCAGAACCCACCTTCTTCATCTTCTCCTCCATTTCAGGATCGTCAATCCGCGATCTTAGAGCCTTGACAGCCACCTGGAACATGCACGTCGGATACAAGACAATTCGGAAGTGAACGAAGAGTTTACCGTAGCTTTATATCCACTCTTATTACGCCACGCCGCCTTCCACACATCGCCATACCCCCCATGCGCCTCAGCAAACCGTCCAATCTTTGTAACTTGGCCAGTCAGATCAGGTAAATTTAATGAACTCTCGATCTCATCAACTATTGCAAAGGAAGATCATGAATGGTGTCTTCAATGAAATTTCCAATACACATACGGAGGCGTCCTTCTGGAGGAGGCGTTGGAAGCATCTCCAAATGCGAGAACATGTCATCACTTCCGCCACGGGATTGCAATGAAGGGCTCAAAGGAGGGATAGAGTCTTTCAAGCCCGAGGGGCTGATAACCTTGAAGAGTGTTGGCAACATGCGTGGACTGAGAACGATCTCGACCTCGGTCTCTTCCGGCTCCTGTTGTCGAAGTGAAGACGACTCGGAATGCGGTCCTTTGCGCGCAATGAGGCTCCATGGGCGAGGATGGGATCGTCGCCGTCCTCCAAAATATCCATCATCTGCGATGCCTATCAATGATATGAATCAAACAAGAAGAGAAATGTACTCGCCCGACAACATCATCTCGTCTACACTTTCCACTTCTCCAGCGTCAATAGACGGATACTGGTCATTAAAGGTGGTAGAAACAAAGGATTGTAAAGCACAGCACCATTGTTCGTATTGCGCAGGGCAAGAGGGATAGAAATTAAGTTTGTGTACAACGTCCTGATCCACCCATTCAAGCTCGAACATGTCTGATTCGAGTCAAGGTAAATTCAGCTCAAGGAATAAAAATAACACATACACATATCTGGTAGCTTTAAAACCTGCATTCCCACGGTCGGAATCGCATGTATTAAATTCAACGGCGTCCTCCTTTTCAACGCAGGCCCTAGCTCCCAAGCTCTGATCGGATATTGCGGAATACCTTGAAATCGTTCGTCCTCCCATTCCTCTTCATTTTGTTTCAAATTTGAGGGGCCTTCCAGACAGCAGAGTAACATCGAATCGAATAAGAATACTTGATAAAGTAAACCAGAAACATCAACAACCAGCTGGTCATCCAAAAGGAGTGTACCAAGTTCTGATGGATCGATGACGGCGTTGGCAATACTCCAATGATACGCGCGAGCTTTCAAAGTACGAGCACTATACATGGTGCGCACTTGCAAGCTCATCTCGTCCATAGTGTCCGCAATATCACGCATTCGAGTGAGAACTGTGCAGAGAGAGTCGTACGAGCCTACAGGATGCTCGGGAGAAGTAGGAATAGATAACGATAATACATTCTGCGGAAGAGGGAAACGTCGGTTCATAGTCCAAGCGAAGGAGAAAGAAACTTTGTCACCTGTAGCTGTACACAATAGTCCGATACACGGAAGGGTAGGAAAGAAAGAAAGTGGAGTAATATCTGGGAATGCCCAGCGAGGACCGGCTGAGATATCAAAGTCAGGATGAGACAGAAACGTCGAGTGCAGGGGTGGATCCATACCTCGAGAGTATCTGTTTGGTCATACAGGAAATTGTAAAGAGAGAGGTAGTTTACGCAAAGTGAGCGATAGGTAGCTGCAATGTTCGTCCGTGTTTTGACATTATCAAAGCTGAAAATTGCTTCCCATTGTTCGAGCCAAGGGCTGAAGACGACCTTCTCCAAAGACTCGAGCACACGGTCGTGATATTGTCTTAGACGGGTATTATTTATGACAAGCGTTTCGAGAGTTAACTCCGTGGCTTTCGTGCTGCAGGAGAGAATAGCAGAAGAGCCCTTTTGATAGCATGACAGTAGTCGTTAGTCCTTGCTTCAGTCAATGACGGGAGTGCGGCTCACAAGAACTGTTCGAAGGAAAGAGGCATGAATTCTTTCAGTCTCTAGCAACTCTTCAACAGCCTCACGCCTCTTGAGTTCCGCGTCGGGGGGAAGAATGAATAACCCTGGGTACGAGGCCTGCAGCGCTGACAGCACTCTGTGCACAGTTTTCAAAACCTAGCAAATACTGTTCAGCAGGTTTTGCCAAACCAGACTTACGGTGAACATACTTTGGCGAATCCAACATTACTTCCATCGAACATGTCTTCCAAACGCAGAACCTCCCCATACGAAAGCTTCCCTTGAAGCTCCAGCAATTGAACGCGTTGAATAAAACTTACCAAGAAATGTTCCCTCTCGGCAAGCGATAGGTGAAAGTCGAAACTCTCCACATCGACGCTGAGATGGCTAGGCGCGGGAGACCCCAATAAGTCTAGTAACACCCCCAGGGAAGCTCCAAGCGCAAAACAGTCAAATAGCACCCTGAAAGGCGGTTCTTGTTTGAACACCCGATGATGATGATATAGGCGCGTATACTTAATCCATGGCCGGAATTCAAGAATCAATTCAAGCCTTGCAAGGATTTTGGTGCTTTCCAAGCATATCTGCTCGGTTGGTGCCCTAGGTGGTCGTACTTGGTTATTCATGAATTCGTTGGCATGAGCTGTGATAAATCTGAGCTAAGAGACGAATTGTGCGACTACGAGAGACGCTGGGGAGCAGACATCAACAAAGTTGAATTCAAAGTAGACATTCCATGATAGAAGTGCTGATGCGATGACTAACTGTATTGTCACCGGTGAAAATTCACAGCCACCTGTTTCCTTGGATCCAAGATCCTGCTAGAGGTCTAATAATATTGATCTTCAAGAGCCAACCGATTATCTGTAACGGCCGGTAGTAAAAGGACAAGATCGTTTTGTTTGAAACCATCCATAATGTAA
Source organism: Omphalotus olearius VT 653.13 (assembly GCA_000296255.1). Classification (NCBI taxonomy): domain Eukaryota; kingdom Fungi; phylum Basidiomycota; class Agaricomycetes; order Agaricales; family Omphalotaceae; genus Omphalotus; species Omphalotus olearius. The sequence goes on from JH814836.1 coordinate 145,821, forward strand.
GATACATGGTTTTACAGAAATGAGTCTGAACGCGAGATAGATTTAATGTGACTGCTGACGCCGTATTACTTCCATATGCTTCTGCACTTTGCCCGCAACTTGTCTTGCCTTCAACAGCCCCACAGACGTCGATGGACGAACCCATCCGTCAGGTATACGTTCCTCCCCAAACCATTGACTTAAATAAGTGTATGAAATCATTGCCTCCTCTTCGTCGACATTACGATCTCGAAAGAACAACCACGTCAACGAGCTTTCCCCAAGCGCAATCTGTTCATGCATCGTGTTTAGAGGGTGTGATAGTTCCGCTTCGCGCAACACCCGCAATTGTGCGAGATCGAAAAGCGTGAGACCACTTTCAGAACAAGATTTCTCGTTCTCGAGTGACGATGATGGTTGTAATGATGTCGGGGAGAAGGGTCGGTACTGATGTGTGTATGAGAGAAAGTTCTGCAGGAGAACAGGATCGGGTGCGTGGGATGGTATGTTCGGATGTACTAGCGCTGCACAATGAGCAATTTTGAGAGGCCCGAAAGCGGCCAAGGAGGCGAGATCCAGAGTATAGGACCAGTAGCGCGGCCATCCCTTCAGCTCGAACTTTCCGTAGATGATGAATGCAGGAATGGCCAGGCAAAGGGCGAGAGTCAGGGATAAGTTGTATACGCCTGTTAGGGCATTCAACAATGTTGGAAAGGTTATATGGGTCCCAGAACGAGGGCTGAACGAAAGATTTAGCATGGTGAAAAAGGTGAAGAAAGAAGAAACGCACATGTAACCATGATTTGCTAGAGTGTTCAGGCCGGGGCAGGGTGCTCGACTGTCCGTGGCAGGATTAGCAGGCCTGAAAACATGGCTTGTTTCTTCATCCCAACAAGCACCGTTGGGAGTAGAGTCGAAACTGGTAGCGGTGTGCTTATTCGATGTGGAATACATTGTGTTTGGGTGATAATTCGTGAAGTTATAACTTGCTTTTATGCATCTTCAGTGACTGGGAGGCTATACACAGTGAACAATGAGCTTCAGACAGACTTCGCGTGCGAAGCTGTGGGCAAGGCTCCCAAATCAGGGGAGTTCAGGGCAGATACAGCATTCCGTCTCAGGTACTGGCACTCAAATGCGCGAGTACCCCTCGTGTATGATATGACGAAATAGGAGGCCGTGAATGAGAACCCAGAGCGTCAGGATAGTCAAGACCCCCTTCCAATGTCGAACATCGCTTGAAGCTGGTTTATAATTAATGAACCTAAGCCAGAGGATTACTGTCCAATGGTCAGACCCAAACGCCACTCATTCGAGGTGAGATTAATTTTAGGAGGTGGAGTGGGGTACCAGGAACTGTTTGAAACAAAGCCCTAATTTTCTCCTGGTTAAGGTCCCAATATGATTTGACCAGCTTTCTTGAAAGTTCTGCTCGAGACAAGCCTGTGCGCAGATCGATTCAGAGTCATTTGAGTCAAAACTTCTAAGTCTTGAAGAATGAAGTTCCTGGAAGTGCCTGAGAAAACAATGATGAGGTCGCATGGGTTCCACAGCGGAAACCTTACTCATTCTTGGTATCGGGAGAGCAGAATCTGGATACAAATCCAAGTTTAATTCTCCCAACGAACTGGGACTGACAGCTAGAGCTTCAGCTAAGACTGAAGGAGCGCTGAAGTACAGCAGTGGTACTGACTTACCGGGGTCACTCGGGGAGTCCGGGGGGTAAGGTCACGTGGGCAGCTCCGGGCCGCGAACCGGCTTCAGCGTTGGCAAGTCGTGAATTTTTTTTTTCACTTTCTCCTTCTACAACCCTTTCTCCGAGCTCTCAAAGTCGCAATTAGCTGCACCTAAAATGTTTGCTTCAAGCGTCTTTAGTCTCTTGAGAGTCTCTGGATCCAGTGCCAGCACATTTAGTCTACGAAATGTGGCTCGGCCGTCTACCTTCGCGCTCAGGTCAATTTCGACTTCCCGCGTGAATCACGCTGGTAGATGGGTATATTTAGGAAATTTACCCTGGCGGGTGGAGCTGGAGGACATCAAGGATAGGGCAGAGCAATTTGGTCCCTTGGAAAGCATTAACATGCGTATGTTTAATTCCGTCTTCCTTTTTCTTTGTCTAACACGTTTACAGCCGACGACGAAGCTGGCAGATTCTCTGGAATTGCCAACATCGAGTTTCGTTCTGAAAAAGATGCTGAGGAGTTTTTCAACTTCGCAAAAGAAAGCCGGATTGAATTCCAAGGACGAAAGTCGCGAGTTGAACTTTTTGACACTCCCCAAACTCAGGTTGTCCGGAGCCCAGTCAAAAATACCTCGACTTCGACTCCCAGTAACACCCTTTTTATCGGGAGCATACCTGATGATGCGACGGAACAGGATCTGTCTGACTTATTTTCTCCGTTCGGAGAACTCAAGCGCGTCGCTCTAGGTGAGATTCTATTTTTCGTTATGCGTCTCATTGGTGTGCTCATGTATTGTAAAGGAAGAGATTCTCGTAACAACCTTCGTGGATACGGTCATGTTCAGTTTGAATCTACTGAGAGTGCCCAGGATGCCATGAAGCGTTCTGAAGAAGAACCCTTCACTCTCTTCAACCGTCGACTCCGGTTAGATTTTGCAAGCCCCAAAAGAGAGGAGACGCCTTCCAACAAACTCTATTTTAATCGGTTCGAGGGACACACAACAGAGATATACGAGGCTCTGAAGGAGTCTCCTATTCAGATAAAAAACATCGTGTCGCGTGCGTAATTATTCATTTTAAAGGCCATCTTGTTCATACCTGCTTTTCAAAGTGAACAACCAGAACGGGATTATTGAGTGCAACTCTGCGGAAGATGCTGCAGAGATCCGACGTCAATTTGACAGAACTACTACATCGTCTGGTTATACGCTCAATCTCTTCTTTTCGAGGCCGCGCAAGCCATCCTCGGAGACAAGCGAAGGTGATTCTCGAAGGCGGTCTTCGTATGGCAACGACTGGGGAGGTAGCCAGCGGACCAGTGACTACGGTGGAGGTTCACGATCTGGCCCCTTCGATGCATAGAAATGGTGTAGTGCTGAGACTAGCTCGTCTTTCTTTCACGACCGTCCCCGTCATCGTCAATATTGGCTCTCGAGTTCCATAATTCCCGTGATTGCATGGACAGAGGCCATGAAGACGCTAGTATGCTATTTCTACCCACATGACTATCGTGTGTTTAGCAAAATATTGTATTAACATACGATAGCCATTCTCCTTGGTGTAGCTCATAGTTCGTAAACACCCCTACTCCTCTCTTAATGATATGATATTTCATATATCTACTATGCGAATTTACACTCATGCATATCCAGAATGTAGTGGGATAAGTACATAATTGAACCAACCAACTCTCGAAACATGAATACTCCTTCTACGCCCTGCAACATTTACAAACGTCTTTTCATTACCGACTATCCTGCTACCGCGGACTCCCATTCTCTGCCTCTTCAATCAGCTGGTGGCTCCATTTGAGAGTGCGAAGCGTAGTTATAAGGCTGAATAGTGATAGGCAAGCCAGACGCAGAAACAGGAGCAGACTGTGCACGCTGAATTCCAGCATCTATGGGACCAGAACTATCGAGTGCATTACTGACGCTGTTACTGGCGACGTCAGCACTAACGAACGCGTGTCCGCTCTGTTCTTCCGAGCCTTCGTAATTGAGAAGTCCAGGGGTCGGTGCCCTACTATAAAGTTTTTCGTCAGAGTAGGCAGGACTTGCCGAATGACTGTACTTGAGGGAGGTGGAACGACGTGGTATAGGCATGTGCTGGTGGTGGAAGTGGCGTATGTGTACGGGCTCATCCCCTGCATCGAAGTCATGTGCGCTTATGCTCTCGGTCGCGGAAGAGGGCTCGCCCATGTCTGAGGTATACGTCATTACTTCCCATTGGTCGAACGAGGCAGTCGACTTCAGCGAGTGAATAATTTCCTCATTTGCAGGCGCTGCCTCGACCACGGACACAGGTTCGAAGCTAGGTAATATCCCTTCCCTCGGCGGGGCAGATGAGAGCTGAGGGAGCTTCTCTGACACAATTGGCGTATCGTTCTTTAGCCCTTTCGTTACACCCTCGTCTTGCCGTAGCATATCTCTCTTGAGAAGCCAGATCCACTTCTTGCTTTCCAACCCGTCGTGCTCAATAGCAAGCAGCGACATAGCATAGAGCGACACAACGATCTCCTGTCCCTGCCCGCTTGTCAGGGTGTAGCGTTTCGCCTTCTCCGAATTTGGTACAAACATATTGGTGTGGTCTCCGGTGAATGCGGCCTCTACACCACGGCGGGAGATATGTAGTGACGCATGGCGTTCCCGGAAGAAGCGTTGCCACAACGGTTGAGCACTTTTAGACGCGTGTAACGCAGGCCGTGTAAGGCGAAATTCCGCAAGAGCGATGTCTCCGCGGCGTATCTTGTGGCGCTTCTCGTAGCCAGTGCAGTACAAGGTACTCAGCAAAGCCTGGCGCCCTTGACTATCAGCATCAAAGACGAGGTGACCGCCCCCAGAATAGGGTTTGGTAAGAGCGACAGGAATCTCCTTGCTGATATGTGCGCCAGGGGTCTGCGGAGAGCGATCGAAGTCGGTTATGTTCATTGAGACGTAGTGGTATGTCGAACCATCGCGGGGTTGGACGGCACGCGAGCGCTGAGGATCATAGGAGCTGCAATTGGGTGTTAATGTCATCTGCCCTCCTCTGGACGTGTTGTGTAGTACCATACACTTTGTCGAAGTGACGGAAAGGCGACGCGGGTTCTGGTCGAGACACTGGAATATAGGAGCATAACCATTCCCTTTATTCATCACAGGTGCACATGCAGTGGAGTCCCAGCCGTCGCTTCGGTAGATGGAGAGATGAAAATTTTTTTTGCCCAGGAAGTGATTTTTGGGCTTTCTCTCGACCTTATAGGTCGGTCGACCACTGGACGCCTCCAATGCACCACGATATCGAACGTAGATCGCCGCTTGCTACAAGCACGAAACATCAACACGAGGACAGACAGGCAGGCAGAGAGCACACCTTCCCCCCTGAGCCCAACACTAGTTCGAAGTCATAAACATCGTATTCGTCGTCGGCGTTAAGAGGTGCAAAATACGGGGGATCATAAAGATTCTTTTGAAAAGTCCGTTGGTAGTCCGAATCATCACTGTTCCGGTGGGCGTCGGCGTCGGAGGACAAAGAACTATCTTCGATAGGAGTGAGTAGAGATTCTGTATTCATCGCTGAACTGGCCATGTCCTAAAAGAGTATAATGGGGAAGATATAGACCCTCGCAGCAGAAGGTCGCTCGTGGTATGTGACCAAAGGATGCACACCGAAAATCAAAGATTCTGGGGAAAGATAACATTTGCCAGTCAACAGGGGCGTTCAGAACTCTATGTATACTTTCTCGGAAACTGAACCCGCCAGCGGCCGAGTTTATTACATGATGACACTGTTTGCCCCTATAACTCTCTATCATACAAAGTTAATCTCCAAGACTCGCTAAATAGCTCTTCAAAGTTCAGACAAGTTAGTCGACATCAAGCGACTGGCGAGAAGTACCTACTTACCCCTCTGTCCTCCAAAAAATCGAGATATGTCAAGGCTACGGCAACCCAAAAGCTTGTGTCGACACCCAAAATCTGCTCCTCTGCCTGATCAATTTCGAGTAACCCCGTCAATAATCGGAACGTCAAGGTCGGTGTACGGTCGGTAAATGTCAATAACGGAAGGCATTTGACCGAGCCAGGGGCTGAGGGGCTGGTAGGTGTAGTGGTCACAACTTCCAAAGGAGTAGTTGTCGGTGTGAAATAGGGTGGCGGCGATTGCATTGCAAGCCTTGAGAGTGAGAAGGAATAATAATTACTCTTTTCATAGTCCTTCAAGATGTTGATCACTCGAGCGAATAAGGACGTACTGGGTACTGGTGCCGTGTAAGGAGCAAGGATGAATTCGTGGATTGAAGATTGTATCGCAGTACGAGGGGCACTACTCTCCAGGTTTATCTGAGAAGACATCGGGGAAGGTGGTTGCAAGGCGAGCGCAGGCGCAGGAGGAGGTGTTGGTGGATAAGAATGAACAGATGAGGTACTCACGCCAGCCTGGGCGGTGAAGTACGATTCTTGTACTATTGGCGGTAAATTAGTACGAGACCGGAAAGAAAGAGCAGCTTCTGTATGATGCGGAGAGCTTGAAGGAACTGGCATCAATGGAATGAAGACCCCTGGTGGGAAGCTAGGCGACCGTATGCGAATGTACCATCCATGCGACGCTGGACGATGAATTATCCAGCATATTGTACTTGTTGGGTTGTGCTTCATGGATATCAACAGAATATCCTTGGAATAATGGACACTAGCTCACCACAAGATGTTCTATGATTTCATTATCACCGAGGAAACGTTCCTAACAAGTCATTCGTTTGTGTTGGAGGTTCATACTAGTTCAAGAGGCTTACCTTGTACCAGATGACCTTGTCAGAATTCTCCTCTAATACGTTGATTCTGGCATCTTGAAGGACGTCTGAGCTACGGATCCCGTCATTACCCTACTTTGTCATTACTATTCTCTACATACCTTTGTACGACAAAACGAGCGAACTTTGTGGTGCTCTGCACGCTAGGAAGAGTTGCACTTGACATCGATAGCTCAGCTCAGGCCGCTGCTAACGTAGAAGACGATGAGAAGATTAGAATCATCGACGAAACAAGTGACGGCGCGGAGCCTTTTAAAGCCAAACAAATGCTTTCACTCTAGACCATCACAATCAGCCGCTCTTTGTTGATCGTCCGCAGCGAGATGCTGCAGGAATTGTCGCATATGGACCGTATTACACAGTTACAAGATGAGATACAGCAGGTTTGTTTTTGCTCGCTTTCCAATCTGAACCACAAGTACACATTCCTTGCAGCTCCTTATGATCATGTCCAACAGTATCGCGTACCTCACGTCGCGCGCAAACTTCCTGCAAGTCACCCCTGAAATACCCATCACAAAACAGAGGAATCCAGAGAAATACGATGCACCGGAAGTGTTTGATGGTGCGCGCCCTCGTTTGCTGCAGTTATTCGCGCGGTCGATCCTGAATCGTTCTGGTCAATGCAGCTAACAAGAATGAATTGGTGACGGATTTAATTGTGAAGGCGAAGCAAGTGGAATATCTCATCAATTCTCTGCCGGAGCCAGAGCCAGAGGAAGAACAGGTATGTAGCCTAGTTCTTAGCCATAATCCTCGAGGATGCTTCATCTAGCTCAACAGGCAAAACGCCTTCAGGCCTTGGAGGAAGAAATGCAACTCGCAAACACCGAATATATCCAGGCTGTCAATCGTACCAGTTGGTACTCTCCTTCGCTTTCCTCGATATACTCTCACTTTGCCATAACAGAGAAATTACATGCTCAATTGAAGGAACTTCTGCGGCTCATGCTCACCGAAGTGCACAACGATCTTACTGTTCCCGCCTCATGAGAATAGGTCACTGGAGAATTGGATCTTCTATTCACGAACGCCAACGTATCATGGAGGTCTTGAGCATTTAATTACGCTCAGCTTGGCAAACCCTACGTGATCCTCACACCACCATCACACGTTGAAAAGTCCTCCATTCAACTTTGGCGACGAGGGACAGCACTTTCTTCGGCTCTGGAGTTTCAAGTGAACAATTCTGTAACGAAGACTCAAAGTGCAGGCGCTCCCTGACGATGAAGGGTTCTCGTCTATTGGTCTTGCACACCAACTTCCAGCATCTGACACACTCAGGAGAACGAACCTAATGCTATACATGACTTCTTGTTGAAAAGCTACATGATTGTTGTTTCTATTCTATAAATGCTCCAACTTCTCTTCCTCAGATTTGATGTCTAATTCTGCAGCCGAGTGTGGACGCGGTGGGAAGTCTTGAGTTGCTGTCGCGCCTCGAGCGGCGAAGTGGTGCATGTGTTCTGTAGTACGGCCGCCTTTGCTTGACCATACACCTCCAGTGATGCCACCTTTCTCGAAAATATGATCTATCTCTTCTAGCTCGAGACCCCGCGTCTCTGGGAAGAACTGTCGTAGCAATGTCAGCGGGAAATGTAAAATGAAAAAGGGAATAGGACGTACAGCGTAGATTATGGGCACCCAGCACGCATTGAAAATTGCAAATATGATGAAAACACGCCAGTTGATATTCGCAATAGCGGGAGGAGTCATCATTACGACGGCAAAAACACACCTAGAAATTTAAGAATTCAATTGAGGAGCCAGGAGGCGGAAGAAAACTGACATCCAGTTGAAAAAGCTGGATATTGCAGACCCGCGAGCTCTGATACGAGTTGTGCTGATCTGCAATTAAGACGAGTGTAATGAATCTCATATATGAGTTAGTAATTGCACTCACTTCAGCAGGGTAAAGCCATGGCTGAATAACAGTAATGATCGGTCATTAGATGGAAAGGCAAGATAAACGAAAGACTGACTATAGGTAAGAACCCAATCCCAAGGAAGATCTGGAATATGAACACCATAGCCGTGGCGCCAAAAGCTGCAGACTTGCTTCCCGTTGACAAGAGGATAGAGGCAATTATGAAGCATATCGATAGACCAGTGGCGGACGTCATCAAGAGTAAACGCCTTCCATAGCGATCTACAGTCTACGTGGGTATCAATTTACATTGTTTTCCAAGATTAGAGAATGTGAGGACGTACCCAAAGTGGAATGAATGATGCCACCATGTAAGTAATTGCTGTGCATCCTCCAAGAATAAGTGACAAATCTCGTGAAAGGCCCATAGTGTTTTGGTACACAACAGGAGCCAAGTAGCTGTTGGAGATGTCTAAGAGTCATGCTCCTAAAGGCGAGGGGAAGAGACAGGTGGACATACTTGATCATGTTAGCACTGGTCCAAAAATAAATAAATAAACGACTCTGAGGTTGAATGCAGAATGATAAACTAATAACGAACCCAGTAAACTGCTGCATTACATTCACCCCGACACACAAACAAATCCGACGGAAGTTTCCAATTGGCCCGCCTTGCAAGAGTTCCTGGTAACGGAAGGGACCTTTTTGAAAACATTAGCCAGATCCCCGGCCCAAATATGATGCAAAACGGGGACGGACCTCCAGCACTTTCCTCTCTCAAAGAAACCTCGATTTCCTTCTTGACACGAATCACATCTGGGTGGTTAATAGAGTCGCGGTCTTCTAATATTGCGATAACCTTAGATGCCTCCTCCGTATGACCATGAGCAAGTAGCCATCGGGGAGAGTCAGGAAGCACTGCCCCTTGTAGTAGAAGACACAATGCAAACACAGCTTGAAAGCCGATAGGTAGACGCCATTGAACAGGACCTGAGAGAGGCACGCAAATGAGTAACGTTCGAATGACAAAAGGTCAATAAGTTCGAACCGTCCACGAAGCTCATACCGTAATCCAGCCAGTATGCCTGATGTGTTCCAAAGAGATATTCATAAGAACCGATGATATTGAACCACAACAATCAGACAACTGACTATGACAAGGCCAATTATAGTGACTGTCGAGTTCAGACAAACCAACGCGCCACGAATCTGACCCCCGCAGGTCTCCGATTGATATACGGGAATGGAGGATGAGTTAAAACCGTTGCCCTAGATGAATCCGTTGATGAGCCGTGTCAGTATAGAAAAGGGTGAAACTGTGAGCTCACAATCCCTGTCACGATTCGACCGACATAGAGCTGAGCTCGTGTGGTAGAGCTGGCCAGTATAGCCTATAGACCCAAGGAGTCAGACTTATACCAAAACAATTATGACAATGCAGTCGAGTATACTAACCGTCCCTATGAGCATCGTCGTAGCACCCGACATGATCATTCTCTTCCTCCCAATAGATTCACCCCAGAAAAACACAAACAGACTTCCGACAGCACAGCCGATATCCTATGGGGGATAGAGTATGGGTATGAAGGAAAACATCACTCCAGGGAACAACGTACATAGATAGCCACCTATCGACCATACACCAATGTCAATTGGCATGATCATATTTTTGTAAGAGCAAGCGTACGATGAGTCCTTGTTCCGTCGCATCCGGGTTCCCAAAATCAGATCCAAATTGATTGTTGGCGCCAATCTGCGTAAAGCATCCAACAAAGCCGTCACCAAGTCAGCTCCTGAGCCAGTAGAACGAAGAAGCGATATACAATGCCAGACATAACTCCTTGGTCGTAACCTAGAAGCAGAAATCCTTGACAGCAGCAGGCTGAGAAAGTCCATGAGCACATCATGCTACCCATGAAAGTCAAAGTACTCACCAGTGATAGCCCATATCATACTGTTTCCTCGTAGAGGTAAAATCCACATCTTCAAAGGAATTTAAAGCAGGAGAGAAAAGAGAGGAAACTTTTCTTATAACACGGACAGAAAACTGAACTACTCTTAGGGAATAGATGGTGTCCCATGACCAGAATAAACGACCACTAATTCAGTTCAGAGTAAGCGAAATAGGTGAATGTGGGGTCATGCGGGGCAGCGAAACACGATCAGCGGGCCGCCAGAGAGCATTAACGCGAGAAGATCTTCCGGTATTCAGGCCTGTCGAAGACTGCGGAGATGTCGTTTCCAAAGATAAGCAATTCTGACCAAACGGGCCAAGGAATGAACAGGGCAGACACGTTTTCGCATCTTATTTGGCGGTAAGGAACAAACTGCGTACCCTGAGACAATTGCCTGAGGAACACAAGCAAAAAGCATCAGTAGGAGCATCAGTCCTCCTGAGGAGTAACGAGTGCGCTAGCATCTTCTCTCAGAGATGGACACCCTTTACATCTCCTCCTGACTCCATTAGCCCAAATTTTAATCAAGTCCTTCTCGGTTTCAAGATTTATAGCATAAGCCCGTCTCAGCAGTCCTAGCATCCCGGGCAGCTACAAAGGCCGTGGATATATCCTTCAGAACACAAAATAGATGACTATATATATACGTACTTCGTAAAACATGACTTCTGGGCCTGTAAACTTAGACGCCTCCTCTGCCATAAGCGTGTAGCGATAGGCATGATTTTCGATCTTGGACAGCAATCTCCCTAATTCGCTCTGCATTGGACATGAGAACAGTAAGTGCAGATTTTCAGTAACGTGTATGACCATAACTGACCACTTCTTGTTGATGTTCACTATCATCTATGACTCCATCCTGACGGCACGCCTCAAGTGAAGCCAATCTCACTTCAAGCTCACCGAGAGCATCCACCGTTGGCACAGCTGAGCCAGATCATCATCATCAACAACACGACAGAAGCACCAGCGTGAAGCACACCTTCACTGAGAAGCACCATTTGCTGATGATACGCAGTGCACAAGTTCATGTATAATTCTCCAGGCCCAGCACGTACAAACAGCGCCTTCAAAACTCTAGCACTGCCTTGGATTGGATTGAGCGCTTTCTTAACGATAGTTATAGGCAAAGGAGTTTTAGCGTATCTGCGAAGTTGAAGCAATCCTAGCAGAAGGAGGTAGGCTTGAAGGAAGGGCGTTTTAATGAATTCTTCATCCAAGACGATAGGTTGAAGTGGGTCCTCTATTCTGGCCGACTTCCGTAGAAAAGCTAGCTTTGGATTAACGATAGAAGCGATGCTAAGTATGATTAAGCAGGACAATAATTGAATTAATGGGCCTGTTAAACACACCTTTGCCCCTCCGCGGGAGCCCCGAACGCCTTTGAACAAATATCAACGCAGATTGCTTGAAAAGATCGGCATACTGAAGAAAGAGTTCCTAATGCATTTAGCTCCCACCCAATGTCTTCCTGTGAAAAGCAGATGGAATGGGTGCACTGTGCGAAGGTCGTTGCCAGAATGATATGATGAAGCTCGCTAGGTAATTTTAGTTTCGAGTTCATTTGAGAAAATCTATAGGTGTAAGTAATACTTAAGTAGTTCAATAAGCCAAAACAACATCTCACTGGCGCATTATCATGATTATGATTCAAAATCAAACCGGTCATCTCTTTTGTAACCTTCTTCAAGATAATACTTTGCTACATCACAAAACGATTGTCCGTTTATATTCCCTATTCAGCAAAGTCCACGAAATGCTTTCGTTTCAGAAGTAGTTCGATCCGTAAAGCATCCCTACTCCAATCATCCCGGCCAATAGTGCCACCGCTTTGTCCAGCTGTTTCGAATGTGCTGAGCTCACACTGGGACTTGGTGAGACACTTGCAACAGGGCTACTCGGACTGGATAATGGTAGCGAAGTTGCACTGGAGAGTGTCACAGCTGAGGTGCTGGTGCCTATATTCGCACTCGATGTAATGGTTGTCGACTCTGACGTAGTGATCAAGCTAACAGACGAGGTCACTGACTGCGACCCAGTGACTGAGCTCGTTGCGAAAGTTACCGACCCCGATGTCGTACTAATAGACGCAGTCGAGGACGAAATCGAGGCCGTGACTGAAGAACTCGTGGGCACTGAGACGGTTCGTGACAATGTCGTAGTGAAAGAAGGCAAAATTCCGCTTGGTAGACTGGAAACTCTACAAACCCCAGCAGTTAATCTGAGCATACTGATCAATTGGGCTGACCTACGATGGGACTCCACTTGGCTCGACATGCGTAACACTGGTCGTGGAACTGAAACTCTGGGCTGCTGCAATCCCCACACAGACACAGACAAGTACCAATGAATATCTGGCTGGCTTTGATAACATTGTTGCTCTCAGAGAAAGAGGGTGCGCAGAATTAAACAGGTCCCTTATAAAGTTCTAACACTCCAAAAATATACAGCTGACAATATATATGAATACACGCAACGTGAGTGTCATATGTGTACTACCAGGGCAAAATTTTAATGAGTGGTGCAGGATCTCATGGCATTGGTTACGAGAATGAAAGTGAGGACATTAGGTATGCTATTTATGGTCATTACTGACATTAGACCATTCTCATACCTTGCTAAGGATGTTACGGTACAAAGCGTCCTCCTTGTGAATGCTGCAGTGGCATCGATCTGTCAAGCAGTTCGACGGACATCCGGGCCCATAGCAGGCTATGGTTTCTATCTCTCAGCTGACATAGTGTCGCGCAGGGTCACAGGTAATTATATTGCTTTCAGAACAGCATGGAAGGCAGAACTAGTTATATGACTTGATCCCGGTCAGCTGACAATTGCGGGCAAATTGAAGTTCGTCATCCTAGTTTATTGTGTTCTTAGGTACAGCCAAAATACATTGGTCAATGGGTTCAAGTGGCCTAATCTTCTGACAACTGTTTCGCAGTCTTAACAGTCTTAGATATGCACTCCGAGTCCAGTAGACTCGGACTTGAGTGTAAACTCAATTAGTCCCAGTGATTCTTTGCGTAGGACTAAATCTAAGTCAGGATGTGATTGGACTAGGTTTCTAGGCACAGACCTTGGAGGTATGCGCCCAGAAGCCAGCAAGTACATGCAGCTAAAGAGGATACTACATACTTCTGAAAAGCTTTTCAAGCTTTTATTTATGCGACAGTGGCACAGTGCGCATCGTTTCAAGCGGAGATATAGTCGGAGATTCAAGTCTTCTCAAGGCCAGTCAAACATCTTATCTGATAACCAAATGTCTTCCAGTGACGCTAACGACCCCGAACTAGATCTGGATTCTCGTGATATCTTGATTCTATACGCTACAGAGACGGGCAATGCTCAGGAAGTCGCAGATCGCGTCGCTAGAGAATGTAGACGCATATATATCAAATCACGAGTGTTGAGTACGGCTGATTATTCTCCTGTGCGTTTCTTCTTTGAATCTTCTTGGCTTGCTGAAGATGTGATAGACAGAGTTAATTTCGGAGACGCTGGTGATTTTCGTTATCTCTACAACAGGTTCTGGAATAGAACCTAGATCAATGTCGCTATTGTGGAACATGCTTCTACGATCTGACCTTCCTGAGGATTTATTCGAGGATTTAAAGTTCACGGTTTTTGGCTTGGGAGATACGTCCTATGAGAGGTTTTGCTGGCCAGCTAAAAGGTTAGCACGGAGATTGGAGAGTCTTGGAGCTGCAAGAATATGTGATACTGCGGAAGGCGACGAACAGCATCTTCTGGGGTGAGTGTATTGGATTACACATTACCGAATGTTTCTCAACTAGGAGTTAGTATAGATGGTGCACTTGAACCGTGGATTGACGTCCTCACCAAAGCACTACTACAGTTGTATCCTCTACCAGCGGGCAAAGAGGCAATACCTGCGGATCAGGTACCGCCTGCACGAGTCGCATTGATTGACAGGTTGCCTGAAGAGGTCGTACGCAGGGACTCTTTTGAAGAGGCCGAAGGGTTTCACCTTGCTACGGTCACTCGTAATTCAAGACACACGGCTGAAGATTGGTATCAAGACGTCCGTCATTTTGAGTTTTCCTTCGAAGACGATATTGAGCATGTCCTGTTCAAATTCCGTTTTCAACAGCTCTGATTCTGTTAATAGATACTCTCCGGGAGATGTCGCCGTGATACATCCGATAGCGCATCCGGACGCGGTAGACACTTTCTTAACTGAGATGGGATGGGGTAACTTTGGTGACGAGGTCCTTGAAATCAAGCACACGCATTTAGGTGAAATTAAACCGTTCTTGCATCCACTCTATTCTAATTGTACTCAGACCAATCTCTTCCTGATCATCTACCTCGTTATTCTTGCCTTCGAGAGATTTTTAGCCGCTACTTAGACTTCAACGCCGTTCCACGGAGGAAGTTTTTCCGATATCTTCGATACTTCACCATTGATGAGCTAGAAACAGAAAGACTGGACGAGTTCTTGTCCCCGGCCACTGCAGTGATTTATCTTCTCATCACCCGCGCATCAGCCTCACTCACTGATCTTTCCAAACCTTAGGATGAACTGCATGATTACTGCTTCCGTGTGCGACGTACCATACGGGAAGTTCTGTCCGAATTTCGGCACGTACGAATACCTAAGGGATACATATTCGATGTTTTTCCTCCTCTGAGGCCACGATTGTTCTCTATAGCAAGTTCAATCAAGGTAAGTTACTGGTTGGGAAACCTTGCCACGCCTTTCATCAGCTGTTTCCAGGAGCACCCGCGAGAGATACATCTTTGCGTCGCCATCGTTAAGTACAGAACAAAGTTGAAGATACCCCGCCGAGGAGTCTGTTCCATGTACCTCTCTGGATTGCAGCCTGGTATGAGAGAACAGCTTTGATGTTCCCTACACCGTTCATCGTCAGGGCTAGGCGACCGTTTACATATCGGTATTCAAAAGGGCTTTATCAGGCTACCTCCTAATAACAGAATACCGATAATTTGTGTCGGCCCTGGGACAGGAGTAGCGCCGATGAGATCTGTCATACAAGAACGTATACAAAATGGCTCTAGAGGTCAGATTTTCGTTGCTCATGCGCACTGGGGTCGAGTTCAAGCATCACTTCCAGCGAACACACTGTACTTCGGGTGCCGCTCAGCGGACAAAGATCAGCATTATAAATCCGAATGGCAAGCCTATGCCGCCGACAAAATCTTGACATATCGTGTAGCATGTTCCCGAGATGGGCCTGAAGGAGTTAAGAGGACGTATGTGCAAGATCTCATGAGCGAAGATGCAGAGCGGATATGGAATCTTTTGCAGGAGCATGGCGCCTGGGTATTCATATCGGGGTGAGTCCCTCTGTCTATCGCGTTCGAATGGGACTCAAATTCCTCGCAAGCTCCTCTAATAAGATGCCTGCTGGTGTGAAAGATGCATTGAAGTCTGCTGTGCAGAATTACGGTGGTCAGACAGCAAGTGACGCATCAGAGTACATTCAAAAATTAGAACGAAATGGACGTCTGATCGAAGAATGTTGGAGTTAACAGGGGATATTGTGAGTATCTGCTCTTTTGAGTGTCTATTATTCTTACCTTCTGAATTGGAATAATCTTGTACTAGTACCACTTGTTAGACTACCGTCTCACTCTCGTTGTTGAGTACAAATAAATGCCAAGTAAAACCTTTAGGAAGAAGGCTAGTCTGTATCTTCTCATCCCTGCGTGAGCAGCAAAATGTGGATTGAGAAACATCAATGCACCTCACTTACATTCAGGTAAGATGCGGTCTTTGTAAAAGACTGACCAGTTCACAGTGGCGATGTGCCGTATGCGCAATGCAGTCTCGCCGCACGTCCTCACTCGGTTACATTGTCTGGAATCTGGATGTCTGAGCATGTTGATTGTGTTCCATAGACCCATGATCACTGCTACTCTTGGAAGCGCCATTGAACCGAAAGCCACGATGTACTTCACGTGGGGGACATAAAAACGAGACATGCACGACACACGCTACATGCTACTCTTTTAAACTGACTAACATGGCAGCGAGCGAGCAAAAACAAAACATGGCCTCTTTGGCTCAGGCTGCTGGGCACAGTCCAGCAGTTCCAGCCACTGCCGAGGGCAATCAGTATCATCCCTTATTCTCGTCGTCGGAGGCCGACATCGTGTTGCGTTCTTCAGACGACATTTTATACCGCGTTTATTCATATACGCTGCGTGTTACCACAGGACTCTTCCGGACCATGTTCTCTCTGCCACAACCGCGGAAACCGGTATCCGCGCCTGAAGGAGGCGAATGCAGCAGCAAAAAAGGAACTGACAGAGCCGAAATCATTGGGGAATGCATACCAGTTCATGAGACATCAGAGATCTTGACTCTGTTCCTCATGCTCCTTTCTGGAAGACTTAATAAGCCGATGTCTGCGTGGGGAGATCCCTCCGCCGGCATCACAAGTTCAGGGGTGGCGGCAAGAGTAGGGCCGCGAATGTCGAACTACGATGTTATTGAGCGGGTACTACTGCTGGCTGAGAACTGGGACGCACCTGGACCAGTATCATATGTTCGTATGGGAATAACGAGCCCGGAGTTGTTGACTAGGGATCCATTGAGATTGTATGTTATTGCGACACATTTTGATTGGGAAGCCGAAAAGGCGTTGGCTGCGCGGTATACGCTGAACCTCGACTTGTTCGGAGATAGCTGCGAGGAGAGTACCACTGACGGAGATCCCGTAGATGAATATCGGGCGTCTATCGAACTTACACTGGAGCGACTATCATCCAGGGGTCTTTTATCCATCATAAAGCTGCGCCATTCGAGAAGAGAGCAGTTCCGTACACTCATCAACCTCTCTTCGCGTTTCACTGCCGGCAACTCAGAAGAGTACATCTGTACACAATGCGGGGAAACCGCTCTCGACAACGAGACTTGGCGTACGTTGAAGGAAGCTTTAATGGCAGAGATTGATCGGAGGCCTCTTGGTGATAGCATTGTCGGCAGAGCCGTTGGTGGTGTTGGTAGCAAAACAGGTTTAGGGGTCAAGAGTTGGCCTCTTGCAGAACAATGTTGGCAAGCCAAGTGCGTTAAGGAGGATTGTGAAGGGTTAAATTATGATAGATTTGCCACACTGATGCAAATTCAGTCATGTGTTGATGAACTTCCTTGGGGTATAAACTGAACTCGTATGGATCGGATTGATTCGTCTCGTACTGATTCCTAGATCTTCATATATGGTGCATAGGAATAGATGAGTCCATTTGTAGATGTGTACTCATGCTCGTGTAATGTGTTAACCAAAACCCTGAAATGTCTAGAACTAAATTAGTCCATCGTCTTCAGCCGTATGAACGTAACCTATAACGCGACCTCAATATCTCTCAATGATATTGGAAGCAATTGCTGCACATCCCCTTCGGCTTGAACAAATTCTGCTTAAATTCCGTACAAGTCTCCGTGTTCGTAACCTCCGACGCGCTTTCAAAAGGCGAAGTCCCATGGCTGCTCACAGATGAGCCAGGCGTAAATGACGCGAGTTGCCCTAAAGACCCCGAAGAGGACTGCGAACGCGAACTGGTGGGTTTCCGAGCAGGTACCGGAGGTGTGGATCCCTGTGTGATAGTCTGCCTTCGGGGGGGAGGTGGAGGGGGAGCTTTCTTCGATGACGAGAGCACGCTTAGATTCGACGTACTCGAGGACAGCAATTCGGTAGTGGACGAACGACGGACGGAAGGCATATATGGGGGTGCTAAGGAGCTGAGGAGGGACCGCGCGGCCGTCGTAGATGATTCTTGCCTTGACCTTGCAGTAGCAGAACGGACAAGACTATCACTTTCGTCCTCGCCATCCTCCACGACGCTACTCGTGATGCTAGCTGTTTCAGGGTTAAGGTCTGATGAGACAGTCCCACCGAAGAACGGGCTATGAGAAGGTGATAATGGTTGCGACCCTAAAGCGTCGTGTGCATCTTGATCACTTGTGTCGTACCCCGGCTCATCACTGTCACTGTCGTCTTCTTCCGTCGCCCTTGAAGCACGCGATGACGGTCGCGAACCTTTCCCTGTCGCCTTGCCATTCTGTACTTTCGATTTGGACCCTGATGTATCCGGTCGGGTCGGTAGAGATGGTTTTGAGGGCACCACCACTTCCATATATGGCGTCGGGAACAGCCCCTGTCGTCCGTTTAGCTCCCCCATCCACCAACCATCTAATACCTCGTTAAGGACAACAATCTCATCCCCAGCGTTGAACGACAGCTCGTCCGCTGAACCGGAGAAATCATACAACGCCCTGACGACCTTCTTCCCTTGCATAGACGGAGGCTTTAAAATTCTCGGCGGAATCTGTGGTGACGAGTTGCGTGAAAGATTCGTCAAAGACTTTCGCTTCAATAAGGAGGGCCCAGACGCAGTGTTGGATTCGCTGTCCTCAGCTGAGGGTCGTGGACTTCCACCATCGTCATCGTCGAGAGTAGCGAACTGGTCCTTGTCTTTAGACCTCTTGCCTCGTCCTGAGATAGACCCCATCCACCCGGCTACGCTCATTCTTCGGGATTTCTCTTCACCCCCGGTAGCGGCACCACTACTATCCGCTCTCTTCCTAGAGGCTCGCGATGACGGACGAGAAGTGTTGCCACTTGCGCCTGTTTTGCTCGAGCGTGACTCGGAACGCTGATGCACCGACGAACGCCTGCTGCGCGGTGTGGCATAGGGAGCGTCGTCGTCGTCGTCGTCTGAATCAGGGGATGGTGGACCGCTCGGTCGCGTAGAGTTAGACCGTTTCATAGTCGAAGGGGGATCAACTTTAGACTTGATTGATGTGGAGCGGGATGGAGCATCGCGTCTCCCAGGCGCGCTTCGTACAAGGCTAGAAAGTCTTTAACGAAAAGCAAAAGCAAAAATGATAGGACTCCGTTACATACCTAGTGATTGGCCAATCAGCTCTGACTTCTTTCAGCACAGCCAAGTATTGCTCGACAAAGTTCATTTCTAGGTCCAGGAACGCAGTGAGTTCCCGCATTTGGTCTATTTCATTCTCTTGAATCGCGTGCATATGTGCTCGAAGATCTTCCGCGGTCTCTTCACTGGAAGAATGATAAGTAGTCTCACAAGGATAAACGCTCATTACTCACTACCGCGTTTGAGCTTTCTCCATCTCTTCTTCTGCATCTTTCCTCTCTTTCCCTTTGTCTTTTTTGCTATTCTTGATTTTGTCTAGCTTTGAGTTCGCGGCATCGTAACTTAGTCTGCTCATATCAAGTCAGAGAAAGAATCCTAGGAACAGAAAGACAGAAAGATACCGTCTACTCTCTAGTTTCTTCCTGATGTGTTCATATTCCTTGATTTCATCGCCAAACTTTTCAATTGAGGCAAGGAACGTATCGTGAAACGTCACGGCGAAAGCCTCCTGAAGCGTCGCGACCTTGCAATGAGCGCGTCCGAGGTCCACGAGACTCGATCCTGTGAACGATTTCAGCCGCCGGTCAACAGAGATTCTGAACGTTGACGAACCATATTCAGAGTCCTCCCCAAACTCTTCGCCGTGAGTAATCATGACGATCCCTAATGTATCGATTGCAAGCAGCTTCTCGGTGTCTTCTAGCGCCAGATTTTCTTTCTTCTTATTGAGTGCATGATGATACGCCTCTGAAGCCATGTACAGTCTGAACGACACGAAAAGGAGTCAGTGGCATAGCAGACGAACTACTCTGAGTGACACGATACCTTTCAGCCCCGACCTTGCGGAGCTCAATATCCTTCTCAAGTTCTCGAAACTCGTCTGAGAGCACCGTCTTCTCTCGTGAAGAGATGACCTCGCCAGCCCACTACAGACGATTGATTTGAGTTTCCGTTCATTTATCCATGACTGGCATGTCCTGAAGGCAAACGAACCTGGCGCAATTTCCCTAACTAGAGAGAATCCATTAGAATATTACAGGAAATAAACGATTCGAGAAGGAAGGTAGCTACCTGTTTGCTGGCCATTGGAGAAAGAGCGTACGTATGAACATACGATTTCGCTAAAACATTATTGTAACCTTCGGAGAACGCCGAATTATTTTTCGAGCCATTGATCTCCTCCTGCTTTGTTCAATGTACGTACAAGAACTTATATACTTGTATTTAATCTCATTCTGGTGAAGTAAAATCAACTATTGCACCAAATGTTTATAAGGTTTCTGTCAGTCACACATCTCTGCTGCGCCACTTTGCGCCGTTCCCAAATTTACTACGGTCTGCTTTGGTACATCATCCTCTCCATCCTACAGATTACAAATAACTAATATATTACAGAGCAAGTATCATTGACTACTACAAAAGGCGCAACAAACTTTCACTGCATTCCTTTTGCAGCAAGGCGAAGACCTTCCTGAACAGCGATAGCCTGAGTATCGTAAGGGGAGAATTCAGACCTTTGCATGACTCCAAAACAGACAAAAAACTCATACCTCCTCGACCCAAGGCAACCGGAAGAATTCACTTCTCCTGAGCTCCTCTTGGCGGAGCGCGAGACCCTCCGACCCACCAGCACCGAGTATACTCTCCAAGTCTCTCGACTGAGATTCTAACCAGGTCTGGATAAATTTCGCGGGATCTCTTGCAAAGGACTGGAGGAAAGTCCGTTTGAGATACGAGTTGTGAAGTGATTGTGCTAAAAGTGCGATCTGTTGTGCGTAAACAATAAATCAATGACACATAGAAAGGATATACCCACCTCTTCATCCATTTTGGCTAAAGTCATGGCTGTATCCTTGCTCGTATGGAGCATCACACCCATTCGATTCTTCAGAGATATATCTTCCATCTTTATTTCGACATCCCAAGCCGAAAGACGTTCTGGTGGTGGAACCGAAGGGTCGATGGTGTAGTGTAATAGAATTGGCTCTGGTGAGCCAAGGTATCTGTTCACGAGCTCAGGTAATTTCTGGAACTCGATGCCGTCGGCGCCGAATATCTAGAAATGAACAACCCGCGTGTAAGAGATGTATAACTTGCTATACAAATGGGAAAACGTACAGGCTTGAGTCTTTCATCTGCACGAATATACTGCCTGTTAGTCTTATCCTGCAAATTCTGGATCTTTATATAATTCCACATTGCTTGTATTACCCCGACCCGACTTTCTTCCTTGATCCCAAGGACATCAGCTGCAGCATTATTAGCACCTTACCTGCGAGGCAACGTCAGACGAAACACACCAAGTTCCGGTAGCACTGTGAATTGCTCAGGATAATGTTCAAGGTACATTACAACGCGAATCTTTGTAGGCAGATCACCCGTTCGTCGAATTGTGAATCCATCTAGAGGAGGGTTCTGATGACCTGTTGCTCGCGGCCACTGAAAACGAACTCGTCAGAGAATAAGGCCATAGGAAAGCTTGACGCGTGACAAACCTCCACGATGTTATTCTCTGGAAACAAATTGGTGTCTCGGTCCAACTCAACTATCATACGCTTGATAAATGTAGAAAATTTTCGAGGTGTCCCCTTGTCTTTGCCTCTTTGATTTGGGAGCTAATAGTCATTGTCAAACTTCGAAAAGAGGTAGCAGGAACATCGAATCACGTACCTCCAATAGTCTACCCTCAATTTTAAATGCCCACGCAGGGATTCCCTCTCCAGCCTCGAAGTTCGTCTCCCCGCCTTCTACCCCAGTCTGCCATGACTGACCAGTAACGGTATGGCTAAGGAAAATTCGTAGTGTCCGTGTCGTCTATGAATAAAGAAATTGAATCAATGACCTGTATTGCCTAAATAAACTTCATAGGAGAAAAAGGGACGTACAGTTGGATTCCGTGCCAAAGCATCCTGTATCTCAGCCTTCTTCCTCGTCATCGTCCAATCAAGTTTTCGTTCCATCTCCAACAGACTTTGATACATCTTCGAGTCTTCCGCAAATTCAGGATTCTGGAGCACAACATTTGGTATTGATCTATCCGTGAGCTTTCGTCTCCTAAGAATAAAGACGTTAAGTCAGGTCTCAAGTACATTTCAGCTGAGCCTACTTGGCTGCCTTGTGATCCATCGTGTATTAAGTTCGGTAGTGAAAAGCGGTGAGTCTTTGGCGCGTAAGCGTGACTGATCGAGCGTAACACTGTCACAAATACGCTCACGTGAGCATTCGAGTCTCTGCGCCATTACGCCGTTACGTCCGTCAGAGTTTTCAAGATGCATTCTGTAGCTGATATCCTCAAACTTATGTTCTGCAATATGTATGAATTAAATGAACTAAAACTCTTAACATTGGTACCGACAATATATCACAATAACGCTTAGCAAACGGCAAAGCGGAAGTCTATACCTTGGTAAGTAATTCGTTAATAATGTCGAGGTGTTCTACTTAGTTCCCAATATTTTCCCGGTCGTCTTCTGTCTAGCGAGCTTGCCCCATGTTGGTGGGATACTCTCATACTCTCTGGGGGCAACGACAGTTCGACCCCCTACAATGTTGCCGATACATAGAGAGCCTGATGACGGACTCGTCCACAAAGCCGAACAACGAGACCTTTACCAGTATATAAAGACGCAAGAGCCATGAATACTGAAGCGTCCCCAACAGCCTCACTGTTCAGTCACCAGTGTCAGCATTTCGTTTTTGTTCTCAACATGGCAACTTCGTCTCGCGGAACTCTTCTCCAGACGAAATCGCACGTTGGTTAGATGCGATAGGATACTACGAACTTGTGAACAAATAGTGTCGCTGGAATTGCAGACCCAAGCACGTTTCCGGAAGCTAATCTGGACAATCTGATTATCGCGGCCCGTTTGCACCTCGTTGCGTTTTCATTCGTCAATTCACTAGTTTTGATCTGACACACAAATGGAACAGCTCGTCGGATCACAGTATGGACGTTAGTCCTCAGGGGTTGTAAAAACGTCTACTAGTTGTCGAGGGCAATGGATCCTAATGGATCTTATTGCTACGGCCTAGGAACGGCCTTCTCTTTGGTATGCTCAGGGGCTTGGGCTATCGGTAGGTAGACATTCAGATCACATCAGCGTTGCCCCGCCTGATCGAGTCCATCCGTACTCGAATTTGAACAGCGTATACGCAGGCCAAGGACGAGTTAAGACAGGTTAACACGCTCTTGATCTCCGGTGATCCTTACGCTCCGTCTAGCTTCAACCAAGTGTCACATATGATTCTGTTCGTTCAGCCATTACAGGATAGCAACATTACTTACCTCGTCGACTGCGGGTACGCAGTGGGGCGTCGGACGATTACTATCTGATGATGAAGATAACGTCGTCGCGGGTGCGACTCTCTCGGAACAGCACAGGCTGCGGAGAGAGGCGCATCCACATTCCTCTCTAGGTATGATCATTATCGATACGAATGAACTGGCCTATTCTGATCATTGATATCTGTGTACAAATTGGAGAAACCGACTCAGATGATTCATGGCGGCTCGAAGTATTGCACGAGAAACCAGGGGATGAAACCCCCAAGTGGAAAGTCATCCACACGACGCAAGTTATTTGCGTGAAGTTCTTCTGGATGCGACCGGAGGATTTGGAAGTCCAGCCAATTACACCTGTTTCTTTGAAGGGTGTGGATATATAGACAATGATGATGGGGTATGTCAGCCTGCTTGGCACGAAGCTGAGCTGGCAGAAGGGCGTGTGGACTGCAGGAATTAGAGAAGTGAAGACTGATCAGGAACGTGTTGAAGTTCTTGGAGAGGTTTTTGGGATTTCTATTCCACGGGACGGTATTGAACTTGTTCGAGGAAGGTGTGGATTGCCGTACACATTCAATTGAGATTCATGTTCAAAGGGTGCATTGGCTGGAGCATTACACAGATGATGTGAGTGAATTCAAAAGTGTCAGGGCAACCTGGGTCCCGCGTCATACTCATGAACATTAGCGCCCTCAACGGCCGGGATAGGCTTGCGTGTGCTTCACGGCAGACATCCATTGTGATCTTTCCACAATCAGAACGTTTTTCTATTACACAACTTCTCGGCAGACATGTCTGTGCTATTACTTGTTCCAGACATGGCTTCGTCCTTCGAGGGTATTTAAAGACGACCCTTCAGTCTCGACTTCGCATTACTCATCCCATCCTCAACGCTCAACGATAACGAATCATGTCTTGGTGGCTACCTGTATCCGATCCCCCAACCAAGCTCGGCCTGTACAGGGTCCTATCTCCTCGTGCCGGCGTGCGCGTATCGCCTATATGTCTGGGCGCGATGAGCATCGGTGACAAGTGGAACGAAGTTATGGGTTCCATGGACAAGGAGTCCAGTTTCAAGCTTATGGACGCGTATTTCGATATGGGTGGCAACTTCATTGATACCGCGAACAACTAGTGCGTGAGCTCCCTGTTTATTCTGGCGAATACAGCTGAAATTTCTTTGTAACTGGTCTAGCCAGCACGAAACCTCGGAAGAGTTCATTGGAGAGTGGATGGAAAAGCGTGGCATTCGTGATCAGATGGTCATTGCAACCAAGGTATGTTCGACGCTGCTCGTCACGATATTCTCAATCTGACTTTGATTTCGATTTTTTAGTACACGACAAACTACAAAGCCGGGGATGACAATGTCAAACAAAGAGTAAACTTTGTCGGAAACAACGCAAAATCTCTACATGTCAGTGTTGCGGACAGCTTGAAAAAGCTGCGTACGTCGTACATCGACATCTTGTATTTGCACTGGTGGGACTTCGACACATCCATCGAAGAAGTTATGGACAGTCTTCACAACATCGTCGCATCAGGGAAGGTGATCTACTTGGTGCGTCTCGAACTAGTTCCTGATCATCTACAACGTAACTTATGTCTTGGATCAGGGCATTTCCGACACCCCTGCTTGGGTTGTCTCTCAAGCGAACCAGTACGCGAAAGATCACGGAAAGACGCCTTTCGTGATTTACCAAGGTAAATGGAACATAATGGACCGATCTTTTGAGCGCGATATCATACCGATGGCACGATCACTCGGTGAGTGTCTTTTTGACGAGTTTCTTCCCGCAAGGAACATGCTGACATTCCATAGGTCTTGCGCTTGCTCCTTGGGCCGTGCTCGGTGGGGGTAAACTCCGCACTGACGCGGAAGAGCAACGTCGTCGACAGACAGGGGAGAATGGCCGATTGTTGACGGGCAACTGGGAGCGGACGGAAGACGAGATTAAGATGTCGCGAGCACTAGAGAAGGTTGCTGGAGAGGTTGGCGCGAAGAGCATCACCTCAGGTGTGTATCTCAGATTAGGGTTGCGAGCTCAATCCTGATCGTCTTCGTTCTCCACAGTGGCTATTGCGTATGTGATGCAGAAGACGCCGAATGTCTTCCCTATCATCGGTGGACGCAAGGTCGAGAACCTCGTACAGAACATCGAAGCTTTGGATATCTCTCTGAGCGACGAGCAAATCAAATACTTGGAAAGCATCATTCCTTTCAACCCTGGATTCCCTAACGATTTCATCGTGCGTCTTTTTCTTGCACCAAGCTTAGTGTACTAACACGAAATTTTTGTGGATAGGGCGACGGCTCCGAGTCTTGCTTCTTGATGACCTCGTCAGCCAAAGTACAGCGCATGCCTCTTACAAGAGCTCTTCGCCCTGGAAATCAGTAAAGGACAACACATGCCCATAATGAAACAAATAGCCTGTATGACCAGCTTCGTTTTCGCAGAGGTGTATGTAAAACACATAAAAATGTATAACAAGTTTGTACCCTTGCGACATTACTCATCCCATCCCTCCTTATGTTTGGAACGCGCACGTAGGAGTATTACAGTAAGCGTACGAGTACTGAACGTGCTGAATCAGAAACTATTAGTATTACGAGGAATTGAAATTGATATGTTCGTTTGACTTGGTGGAATTCCTGAGCGGGAATAGCCGGGGCGGCGCTTACATAGAGTATGACCAAATTACCAGTACGTTGACCTCCTGGTTATTCAGCCTTCAACAGATTCCTCTTCATGTCGCGTCCCTATGTCAATTAATCAGCCTCCAAGATTGCAAAGGACCGCTGACTAGCAAGATAAATGCCTACACAACCCAGCCTTCGGGCTGAACGTGAACAGTTGCATACGCAATCAGTCGACTGTATTTCATATTTCATCGTTCAGCTCCGAACTCGATATAAAACCTCGATGCGAAATGTTCTACAGAAGCATCCTACAATCTACCTTTCCATCTTTCAAGCATAATCAAGCAAAAGCTTTTTCTCCTCGAATCAACTAGAATCGTCCATAGAACAATGTCTTCGGCTTCAACGTCTGTGCTCTTCAAGCCCTTCAAGCTCGGCTCTCTCACCTTGAGCAACAAGATTGTGATGTCCGCCCTCACCCGTGGACGCGCTATTCCGACCAACATCCCGAACGAGGTCAATGTTGAATACTACAAACAGCGTGCTAACGCGGGTTTGATCGTGACCGAGGGTGTTCTGATCTCGCAACAAGGGTATGTGCTCGTTGTTTGTCTATAGATTAATTGTGCTGACTCTTTGATATCAACATAGTACTGACTGGCCTCATGCGCCTGGTATATGGTCGAAGGAACAAGTCGCGGGTTGGAAGAAGGTTGTAGACGCCGTTCATGCTGAAGGGGGCCACATCTTTGCTCAGGTATTCAGATTCTGCTTGATCTGTTTTCAAAGTTTGCTTATTGTTGTCTGACGCAGCTCTGGCATGGTACGTAATTACTTTTCAATCGTGTAGAAAAAACTTAGATTGGGTCGGGATTACAGTGGGTCGTCTTTCGCACCCTGACGCTGAGGAACAAAAGGCAACGGGGGAGGTAAGCGGAATGTCGTAGCCGTGTTTGTTCGCATCAGCTGAACGATTCTTCTTTTCAGCCTGTTTGGGCACCTTCTGCTGTGTCTGCGAGAGGGGGTAGATTCAGATTTGTCCCTGGAGAGCCGGGATACGTGACTGTGAGTTTTTGTCGATGATAGAGGTTGTAATATAGCTCACCTTCCCATGTTCTTTAGCCTACTGCCATCGATGACCCCACCAAACTCATCCAGCTGTTCAAGAAGGCCGCGATCAATGCCAAAGAAGCTGGGTTTGACGGAGTTGAGGGTAAGTAGCCACACCTTGATCCTCATCAGTTAAGATTACTGACGTGGCGCGGTCAAACGTAGTTCATGGAGCGAATGGATACGTGGTTCACCAATTTTTGGACTCCACCTCCAACCTACGAACTGATTCGTGGGGTGGAAGCATTGAGAATCGCTCTCGCTTCGGCTTGGAAGTGCTCAAAGCAGTCATCGATGTTTGGGGGAAAGACAAAGTCGCAATCAAGTTGAGCCCTGCTGGAGGCTACAACGATATGGGGTAGGCACTGGCCTTATATTGTGTCTGAGACACGTTGATATCGAACTGCATTAGAATGCCACTTCAGGAAACCATTGACACCTTCACATACTTTATCAAGGAGGCAGACAAACTCGGACTTGCCTACATCACTCTCCTTCGCTACCAAAAATTCACCGACCCTGTCATTGACGGTGAGTGTCGATTTATCTCCTCGATAGAAGTATTAAAACCGAACTCTTCATCTTAGGCAAGAAGCGCGCAACTCCTCATGATATCCTTGCCACGTACGGACAGGCCATCAAAAACACCCCATTCATTCCGAACGGCTCATTCACCGCTGAAGAGGCTGCCGCTCTCATATCTGGTTAGTGAAGCTTACCCAAATCTTGAATGCTCTTGAATGCTGAGAACGTTTTCCAGAGGGAAAAATCGCAGCCGCATCCTTTGGAGTGCCATGGATTGCTCACCCTGATCTTGCAAAGAGGTTCCAGCACGGCAAACCTTTAGATGGACAAGTTGACTTTACTACCCTCTACTGGAATGCAGGACTCAGCTTAGACGATATAAAGGCTGGATACACTTCTTACCCAGCTGCAAAGTACGATTAGACTACATGATATATTTAATGTAACATTATTTCAAGAGGCTATGTTACTGTACTTGACTCGTAAGTGTGTGGCTGTGCGGTGTCGCGATTATACATAGGACCTAATTTAGGGTTGAGATCACTTGTCCGGAACTCCCACTAGCGCCATAGATTGCGCTAAAATTCTCCTCGTCGACTCGTCAAATCGGTTTATGCTTAGTAGGCCTCCTGAAGTAACTCAACAGAACTCGTATCTTCGAAACTTATTCCTTCAGCATAACACTCTTGATCTTAAACAATATGGACCTAACATCCCTATCGAAAATCTCACTCATATTACCGCTTACTTGGATCCTCCATCTCTCTTCTCTCTCTCCTTGGTCAACAAGTTCTTCTATGCACACGTAAAGGATGAGCATACGTGGCATAGAGCTTTTTTACTGAACTTTCTGGGAATCTCGCCGGAGGGTGACCTGGACAGTGAGAGTGCTCTGGTGCTCAGGAGAGCAGAATCCACGTGGCGGAAGGAGTATGTCCATCGCTTCAATGTTAGAAGGTGAATGATTACTTGTCGATGTGTTGTTACATGTCTCACGAAAACCTAGACGCTGGGAGCGTTCGCGCAATTCTACCATCACTCATGCTCCGGTTCATTCACCCATTACGGCGATTCATCTCCTACCTGCCAACTCGCTGCTGACGTCCTCTCTTCAGTACGGGATCGTTTCTCGCTCGATTCCTCTGAATGGAAAGACTCTGCGAGGGTTTTTGTCTCCTTCTCCGTCGGGGACTGGCTTGGGCATTGGAAACCCTAACACCGAGTTTTCTCCCAACGTCACTGCCTGTGCGATCTCTTCGGAGGGCGGTACTGCGAAGATTGCTTGGGGACTTAGGAGTGGAGAAGTCACCGTGATGATTGCCGCAAAGACTATGGACGTTGGGACTAGATCCGCTGCCAAGTTGATCAGGTGCAAGGTTGATGAAGAGCACGAAGGAGAAGTAGTCTATATTGCTTGGGATGAAGCCGGGGCTTATATCGCGTCTGCTGCAAAGGACGGCAGAGTCAAAGTGTGGGAGGCGAAGAAAGTCAGATGTGTGTGGACTTCTGAATATCTTATCCCGGATGCGTGTACCCAAATTGCGCTGGTTGCAAGCAAGGGCTGCGTTCTCGCAGCCATGCGGAGCGGCGATCTCATCTGTTGGACAGGCTTGTGCTTTGCCACTGAGGAATCACTGCCTGAAGCAATACCCAAAGGCACGAGAGTACCCTATCCTGCTTCTACGCTGGATCTTGGTACAGGTGGAGGACAGCTCCTCCCTACCATCACATCGTTACATATTGACTCCTCCTCGACATTTGACGTCGATGTACTTTTGACTTACCAGCCTTTTCCCGAATTTTACCGAGTCATCATAGACCTTTCAAACCCTTCACCACATGTCGTCAAATACCACGACACTTCCTTTGGCGGCGCAGTCACCTCTCTTCTTCCTTGCTTTTCTCGCAAAGAAAGTGAATCCAGTTTCGTCATCGCAGGCGATCAATTAGGTTGGGTCAGCGTCTACCCTTGCCCACCGTCTCCTTCTGCTTCCGCGACTGTCTCTCCAGCAAGGAAGTTTGAAGCTCATTTGGATGGATCAGCGGTTGTGGCATTGGCATGGAACAACATTACTCTCATTACTGGATCAGCGAACGGTTCGACCAGTGTGTTTGACGCGTTTACATTTGAGAAGCTGAGGGTGTTCAATACTCCTGTGCCTCGTGCCCGTGGAGGTAATGGTGAACATGTTGAGGGCGTTCGGCAAATTTTGCTTAGCCCAGAGAAGGATTTTATGGTCGTAAGCGTGGGCGACCGTGCGATGGCCTTCAAGGCTGATCCTCTGCCTAAAAGTGGAACGAAATATAAGAGGAGCAGCAAGAAGAAATCACGGGGAATTGTGACTGCGAAAGGACATGGTATGTGTTCTCAGTGATGATATTCGAGCTTCAATTGGCCAATCTTATTGATTCTTCCCTTGTAGAGAAACTCGCACTCGATCAAATGATTTCTGATTCATTGATTGAACATGATCAAGAGAGCGAGTATTATCGTAAATTGCACGGAAGAGAGCGAGAGCAAAGAGAAAATCTGGATCGACTTGGTCTGGATGAGATAGGAGCAGTGGAATACGTGCTGATGCTAAGCCGAGACGAGGCGTTGGAGCGAGAGAGAAACGAGAACCTCAATCTACATCGCAGTTCAGGTCCTTCTGCGTCTCATATCACTTTTGATGAAGGAGTGTTTGAAGGAGATTTTGATGACATTTCAAACGCTCGCGACGACGATCCTTCGATCAGCAGTGCTACAATGTCTCGCAGTTCCAGTTCTGGTTCATTACCGTCTTCCTCTCCATCAAGACTAGCGTCTTTCTCGTCGATGCATACTACCGGAACGCCTAGGACGTCGAGCCGCCCTATTGATGCTCGCCCACGTAGTTCACCTTCCCACTTGAACCAAAAGATACAAGTGTCTCCCCGATTCAGGAACGAGCCTCGTGAGGCTGGATTTGGCGCTGAATACCAGCATATTTCTTCCTCCCTTTCGTCCTCCGTCTCCGGGTCATACATTGGCAACAGCAGTGTGACTGATAAAGACTCAGAAACAGAAGAATCGCATTTTCCTCCTATCAGCGCCAGTGCGAGTCCTCCCACCGGCTCTACGGGTCTCTCGTGTTCGTCTTCTGCCGGTGCATCTCCTTCTGCGAGAGGAGGCGCATGGACAATGACAGAAACCGTTATTTCCGACCGAAAGAAGGAGAAGTCTGCGTGGAAGAAACCTTTGAATGCTAGTTCGTCTGCTTCTGGTTCTTCGTCTTCCTCCCGCAGCCCTGCTCCACAGGCATTCAGTGCTTGGTCTTCCAATGCCAGAGCAAATACGAGCGATGTCACTGGATCATCGAAGGGACTCCGCAATACTGTAGACGAGGAGGACGAGGATCTCAAGCTTGCAATACAGCTCAGTCTTGAAGAAGCTAGACGACAGGGTGAAAATTTCTAGGCTCGAAGAAAGAATTGCCATGCTTTATAGATATGATAAATGAGCCTTTATGCATTATGTTTTGGCTTTAGACATATATTTCATCTTGCGATTCTTATGGCTCTGTTCAAATGTGATGTATACTTCCAGATAGAGATTAGATATTTATGTAAATGAGGAGTCTCCCGCCGCTCCGAATCTGATATCTTATCCATTTTATCAGCCATGATCCGTGTATGCCACACTTTGCTATCCACCTCCACGGAAAACCGGTCGAGCCAAGGCTCTGTCTTGTATATTATCTCACTTATCTGAGGTTTCACCAATATGCCTCATGAATCAAAACGCAGAAAAATCGCAGTACTTGGCTCTCGGTCTGTTGGTGTGTACGATTGGGTTTCTTCTGTGCATCTGAAATTCTTTGCAAGCAGCTGAATTCAAACTAGGAAAATCATCATTAGTCAAACAGTTCATCGAGAGACAGTTCGTTGACTCGTATTATCCGACCATTGAGAGAGCCTATGTCAAGAGTATCATGTACAAAGGCAATGAGTTTGTTCTGGAGATATATGATACTGCGGGACAGGTAAGTGTATACACTTTGACATTTTCATGACTCGTTTCAATTTTGTTAAAACTTTTTTTGATTCCTTTCAGGATGAATTTTCTCCCCTGAACGCACAGTACGCTATTGGTATACACGGATACGTCCTTGTATATTCTATTGCGTCGAGAGACAGTTTCGAATTGATACAGATAGTGTACGACAAAATCATCGATTTCTGGGGGGTTGCAGAGATCCCTTGCGTGATTGTCGGAGCAAAATCTGACTTGGAGTCTAGGTGAGCTTTGCCGGTAATGATTGTCGTTCATCTGATAGAACTTCTCATTCATTATCCTTGCTCCACACAGTCGCCAAGTCGCAGCCTCCGAACTTCAAAAACTTGCTGCGGCGAACAAGGCAGCTTGGGTGGAAACTAGTGCAAAAAACGACGTCAACGTCGGTGAGTGGTATGAGTTTATGACCATGTATTGTTGGAATGCTGATAGTGCTTAATTATGCAGGCAAAGTCTTTGAACTTGTCGTACAAGAGATCGAGAGACGTTTGACGGGCAATCAAGCGGTCCCTGAGGCCGCTAGCCGTTGTCTATTGATGTAGCATCTTTCAAACACATTCTAAGCTATTCTTTTTTATACCGATTATACCCCCTCAACCAAGTCCCCCAAACGTGAAAATGTATCTGGCATACAACTAATTGGATATAACGACTCCCCCCAGATGTATCTTCATGTACGCACTTGCTCACATCTTCGATGTCATCGCTTTCGTCTCTCAGTTTCAGATCTCATGTAGCCCTCCGGTGATCACACTTCTCATGGTCCGTACGAACTTTGTATTAACCCATTGAACCTTCTTATCCTATCCATCCTGACACGGCACTTGTTCCGATATTACCACCTTGTGACTTCACTTCGTGGCTATTCAAGTATTTGTACTCGAAATCATTCTCGCAGCAAATTCGAGTTGGAGTTTCATTCATCTCAAGGGGACGTGGCTCGGGAATGTGGCAAAAGCCAGGATTTTAGACGCAAAACACTCCATTTGCTGCATGACATAGGGATGCCTTTCTCTATCCATATCATCTTACGCACGTAATCTCCGGCATCTATTTCTGGGCAAAATGGCCAGTAGGGTGAATACTTGTGAGTATCAGTGAACGCACCCCATACGGTAGAGAATTCTAGAATGTCAAACAAGTCAGCATCAGGTGCAAAGAAGGCGGTGTGTGCGCAACTGTGGGACTGCTGACATTGGAGGGAGGGCCGGGAGTACGAGACGGATGCACACGTTGGCCTCATGTAGAACAGCTGAAGCTATTCAGCTCAGCACTTATACATGCAACCTACATGAGGCGACTAGATATCCGTTTGGAGTTCCCCCTGACTGTGACTTTAGTTTACCCTCAACATCCGAACAGATTAGATACCGAGAGTAAGTACTTAAGTGCGCTGAATCCAAGTAAGCTCTCAATTTTTATTCTAGCCATCCACCCTCTACTCTCTTATTTGTGATGCTAGACGCTTTCAAATTGAAACCTTTTGACCTCGAACCCATCTACAACTCTTGGCCTGACGGGCCTCGATTTTTGGGTAACCCGAAGAAGGATCCACCAGTGGATGAATGGTTGAATCAAATCAAGGCGGGTTGTGTTGAGAGGAATGTGCCCAAGGAGTGCTGGCACAAGGTCGCTCAGCATTACATGGGTGAAAAGGCCAAAGAACGGTACGCATGTGACTTTTTTTCTTCAGAACCAAAGTAGACTCAAGGGAACCTCTTTAGATTGAACGAGTTGAAGAGTGTTATGGCGAAAGTCCATGGGGGAACTTACCGATGGAACTGGGCAAAGTTCAAAATTGCGATGCGAAATATGGGTTGTAAGCCGCACTGCGAAAATTTGCAGGGTTGTCAATGACTGACAAAATACAACATGTAGGGAACGTGGATGCTAGCCAGACAGAAACCATTAAAGTCCACACGAAGCCTTCTGGCCTCTGGTGGATCGCGCACGGTAAAAAGGACGAGAAGGTTGATTCTCCGATAGAAGAGATAAGCAACACCAACTCGACTGTGCGACCGTCACCTCCCTCGCGATCAGACTCGTTCTGGATTACTCGGAAACTGACGGCAGACACCAAGTCTGATAAGGGTGAGAGGGGGGAGGCAAAGGACACCGTTAGGCGGCCACCGGCTCGGAGGGCATCTACTTCCGCAGGACTTTGGCCGACGAGAAAAGGGTCGAAGGATGAGCATGAGGACTCATCTCAGCAACGACCAGTCCCCCAGAAAGCGATGTCTGATGTAGTTGTAAGCACACGTCCAATGCCGCCGGTATCCACGAGGCTTGACACTGGTGAAAGTAGGCATCTCTCCTGCGCAATTTATGTTTGTAGACTGACCACGACTCGCCCACTCGCCCTGTTGTTTTCATCTTAGCTGTCACGACTGTTACCCATGCTCCTGTCTGGCTGCTCAACGCATGTAACGCCCTCGATTTCCTGCAAACTGAACACCCAAAAGTAATGAGCACATTAAGCGCGATCCTCATCACTGCCGGCACGCTTCCGTCGATCCCTGCTATCAGTGCAGGGGCTGGTGGTGCGTTGCTCGCATCCAGTGCTGCGCAAGCTGTTGGTGCCATAGCAGTGGGTGTTGGCAGCTGGTTGAAGGCTCAGCAAGAAACATCGTCCTCGGCCTCTCAAACATCCTCCAATTCGCATTAGAATAGCGCCCCTGAAGTTGAGATCATATACCCTTTCGCAGCATGCACGCTTTTTTATTCCTTGTATGAACATTCTCTGTAGGGCTCGCTGGTCGAAAGATATTAGGCAGGAAGGACCATGTATAACGCTTGTATTTGTACCTGTAGATAGTGGTCACCCTCGGTATTATGAATCAGAGCCAATAGCCATCCAGCTCAGGTACTCGATTGCCACGCATAGGTTTATCGTCAACGAACAAGCCTCCGGTTGCGTACGCAGGGTCCAGGTCGATCCCTGCGTGCACGCACAGCTGAAGAAAATCATGAGGTAACGGCGCTCGAATACCCAGTCGGAATCGCTTTTGTTTTCCGGTCGACCGGTAACGCTGCAATTGAATTAACGTTGGTGTTCAATAAAGGACTAGGCTTGCCTTACGAAGAAGGAAATTTGGGATGCGTGCAGGAGGAGCCGATCTTCTGGGATTGATAGGACATTTATGAATTGCTTGATCGACTCGGTAGGCCGGTCTGAGTGTTGTTGATCGCCTATAATAGGGACTCCGACAGTGTTAAGAGTGTTGTATTGTTTCTCGAAACGAGCTTATCAAACTACCTTTCAAAACATTGGCTAGATGCACACGAAGTTGATGCTTGATACCGGTATGCAGGGTGAGACGTAGAAGAGAAAGCGGAGCTCGAGACTATAACAGGATTTTAAGTGTAGGAATACTCACTCATTAGATGACCATGCACCTAGCACTCACCGAGGAAGCAATCAATTCCCAATCTGTCGATGCCTCTTTGCCTATTCCAGGTTCTGCAATGCTCGGCCGGCCGTTTCTGAGCGCAATGGGAACACGTATTTCACCCTTACGCTTCCTGTCAAACGACACTTCATTGCCGTATACCAGAGCAAGATAAACCTTCTTCGCCGTCTTCTGCTGGAATTGTTGTGACAGCGATCGAGCGAAAGCTGTAGAGCGCGCGAAAGCCAAACAACCGGTCGTTCCCTTGAGGTAGAAGGTGAATGAAGTAACCCAAGAGCTTCACGCAGTCACGTACTTTGTCTAAGCGGTGTAGAGGATACAGAACGCTGCGCTGTTCAAATCCATCTTGATCTGACGTGTTTCGTGAATTTCTGCCCAGCTAGCTCACCCTCTAGGACTCATACCGCATTGAATGAGTTCAGCAGCTGGGACACTCAGAGTATCTGACTTGCTTGAATCGTGCGCGTACTGAGTAACCAGACCGGGAGGCTTGTTGACGATGGCAAGACCCCGGTCGACGTAAAGAACTTTTGTTTGGACAGTGCCGCCTGTTCGAAAAGCAACCTGGAAAGTTGGAGACAGTCCTTGCATCAACAGAGTATTTC
This sequence comes from Omphalotus olearius VT 653.13, assembly GCA_000296255.1. Classification (NCBI taxonomy): domain Eukaryota; kingdom Fungi; phylum Basidiomycota; class Agaricomycetes; order Agaricales; family Omphalotaceae; genus Omphalotus; species Omphalotus olearius. Next base: position 181,572 of record JH814836.1, read on the forward strand.
CTTGAAGATATCCTATATTTGACTGAGAAAACTAGTCGGTGCGAAGGAAAGGTCTTTTGCTCCGGAAGTGCGGTGCGGGCAACCGACGACCGATTTATTGGGCGCCTCTCACGATCACTGACAATGACTGATATTTTTATGCAGCTCGACGAAAACTGTGGTAAGTTATTGCTTTCGTTCTTCTCATTAGCCACAACCACATGGGTACCTTTACTCAGGTTCTCAATCTAATCCCAAGTTTTATGTACCGGCAGAGCCCCTGCTTTAAATTTGAACTCAGGATGCCACCGCCGCACCGGGTGGTTCGCAAACTCTGCTGCATCGAGAAGATGTGGTCCAAGCTGAGTGTGTCTGAATCTTTCCTCGTTAAATAAAGGGCGCGCGCGCGTACTAGCTCTTCTCAATCAGAATGCCAGGAACATTTATATATTACACGGGAATCGAATTTGAGAGCAGTTCTCCGTCACCGCGTTTGAATACCGAGAAAAGGCAGCTTTTATTAAGGTACGCTTGTATGCACTATGCTCAACTGCCAAAAAGGCTCAACTCTTTGAAGTAGAATGCTAAAAATGTATGGCATTGAACTTCGCATGCCCTGCTTCTATTGTGCATATGCTCAAAGGTCAGGGCATTTAAGGGATGGGTGTCCACCCTCTACCAAACCAGGAATGTATCTAAATTTGCTGAAAGCCTTCATCATATAAATTCAAGTGCTGCGAAGATATATCCGAGAGCTCGTACCAATGAAGCGATCCTCTTTTCTCCTTACTTTCTTGCAGCCACTGTTCCTTATACCGTGTCTTGCTCGCATATGGAATGATACTGGTGTGGGACTGATAGTCTTCGAGGAGGCTTGGACGATACCTGCACTTCCTGGGTAGGCATTGTACCAAATTTAGTCTTCGTCAGTTTGCTTCACTTTTCTGAAGGGGAGGAGCACCGCCAGTCAGTAAGTCAATGATTTGAAAGTATAAAGTCTAGTGACACTGATGGTTCATCTACAGACCAGACCTCCACTGAATTGGAAGCCAACCTTCTAGATATTCACAACCAGCGTCTCACGCAGATGGATGAGACCGGCATCGATTTTGTATGTCATTCTTCATCCCGCAAGCGCAAGCTTCCCATGGATTTCACTTATTATTTCTAAAGATGGTATTATCGTGTGCTAGCCCGTGCATCCAAGGAATATCCGACCCAGAAACCGCTGCTGCGATGGCCCTCAGCGTCAATAATCAACTAGCTGCGCAAATCTCCAACAATACTATGCGATTTGGAGGATTTGCGGCACTTTCAATGCATAATGCCACCGTTGCTGCGCAGGAGCTCAACCGGACGATTAAGGAGCTTGGTTTCTTGGGCGCTTTGGTGAACGATTATCAACAGTCTGGTGCGGATAATGGTGAGTGGTGATGTGCCATGACCATTTTCATTCTCACATCATTTGGGATACAGAGACGCTGATATATTACGACCAGCCGGATTTCGACGAGTTTTGGCAGATGGTCATCGACTTGGACGTTCCAGTTTACTTCCATCCGAGGACAAATGTCAATGTTGCACCTATAAAGACATTACTGTACGACCATGCTCCCTGGTTACTCGCAGCCGCGCAAGAATTTGCAGTAACGTTATCAAATCACATCCTCGGATTGTGTACCAACGGAGTTTTTGAGTGAGTCTAGATCATGAACTTATATAACGCAATATCTGATTGTTCTGCTCGCTATCTAGTCGTTTCCCCGATCTCAAGATCATCGTGGGTCATTTGGGAGAACGCATTCCTTCAGACCTCTTCCGTATAGACAATCGTAAGCTACTCCTTTCAGCATCAAGGATTGTTCTCAGAAAATGTATTCCATAGAACTTTTGCGCCAAATACCCCTCGGTATGCCTATGAAACTAAACGTTTCCACCTACTGGCAAACCAACCTTTTTGAGACAACTTCTGGGAATTTTGCTAGTGACCTACTGGAATTCCATTCCAAAGAGATTGGGTTGGACCGTATCTTGTTCTCTATTGATTACCCATACGTGACCATTGAAGAAGGGACTACATGGGTCAATGGGTTGAATGTCACCTTAACACCAGACGAGCTCTTGGCTTTGAAAAGGGGCAATGCAATCAAGCTGTTGAAGTTGAATGATTAACTGTCGAGCTGCAGTGAAGCTCAAGTTTCGAATGCATACTTGTTGTCTTTTCTGTGTGTTGAACGATTTTACGAATATAATATTTTCGTACTTACAACCGAGTCCGGCGCTGAGTCTAACACGGTGTGGTGACCGTGCGCACAAGCGTACAGAAACGTTCCACTAACAGTTTCCACCTTACCACAACCGTGCTTTTCCATGATTGTAACCTGATTCACCGGTCTATTTCTTGCCACCGAACATACGCTAAGTACACGGTAATGCATTACTCGGCCTATGATCCTACACTCGCTAATCTAGCTCTGTAGTCTCATAAACATGGATTCAAAGGCTCCTTTCCTTAACATAGTCGCCTCTAACTTTCCCCAGAGCATATCAACCGAATTGAACACTCTACTCAGTTCGGAATCAACGGAAGTGCTGCTTGACAACTTGATACGTTTCGTCTGCGGAGCAGATTGCTCTCGCGGCTTGTCGGGGGATTTGGAGCGGCAGTGGGTCACCCGACAAAGTGTCGTTCGGCAGAAACTCAGTGGATTACTCGCGAGTACGAATAAACGAGCTCGTGAAGATGATTTCATGGAATCTTCACAAAATTCTAAACGTCAGAGAACTGCGACGTTGGTCGACAGTCCCTTGGACGAAGAAGATACGCCACTGTTCACACTCCATTCTATATCAGTAACTTCCCCACTCCGAAAAAAACTCGATATCACAATCTCCAAGTCGTCAATCCGATTCTCGCACCCAACCTCTCACACACTCGAAGCCGTCCTCCCTCTCTCCCGACTTCGTCGGGGCTTTTTATTGCCTACTCGAGGAAAACCTAAACCTCACTGGACTGTCGTACTCATATCAAACGATGTGCCAGATCAAGGTAAAACAGCTGTCCCTGCTTCTCAGTCGACGAACCATCAAATGATTTTCGGGCTTGACGCTGCGGCTGCGTCAGCTATGTCAGCCATGGACTTCACTCCCTCGTCTGATGCCAACAGTGGCGTGGCTATTTCGCTCAAAAAGGGCGAAGAAACTTTACCTGTCCTGCGAAGGTTCTTGTCGCACCTCTCGTTCCCCATCCTCGAACCTCACGTAGATGTGTTTAAGAGTGCCTGCGCAGGAAATGCGAATGGCGGGGTCCCAGGAATCGAGGCGTATCGGGGTGCGAAGCCTGGGAGTTTGTGGTTCATGAAGGAGGGTATACTCTGGGGGGAGTCTAAGCCCTGCGAGTTTTGGGCAGTGGGCGATCTGATCAATAGATCCGATGGACTGAGGATCATCAGTGCCACCGGACGGGTTTGCACGCTTATCCTCACTAGGAGGGCGGGTAACACCGCAGAGACGGAGGAGGATGGGGATGAGGATGTTGGAGAGGAGACAGCTTTTGGACAGATAGACGGGAAGGAACAAGATAGCGTCAACCAGTGGGTGAAGCGGCATCGGCATTTGTTTGGGAAGAAAGATGTGGGAGGATCTACTAATACTGAACCGATGAAACGCTCTGCGAGTCCTGATCTACCGAAACCGAAGCCAGTAGGACCAATCACGATCAATCAGATTGGTGACTTCGATGACGAGGAGGATGATGATTTCAGTGCTGAATCAGAGAGTGGCTCTGACAGCAGTAGCTCGTCCAGCGAAGAGGAAGACAATGGGGACGATGACGAGGATGACGCCGAAGGCTCAGATGATGAAGGGGGAGCGGAGGATGAAGAAGACGTTGAACTCAAGGAAGAGTACCACCCGTTACTTCGACCAGGTGCGATGCCACGAATGTCCCGTGCGGCTATCGACATGGTCGTGGGGATGGTTGAAGACGATTTAGTTGGCGTGCCCTCTGGTGCAGGAAATGAGGACGAAGAAGAGGATGAACTAGAAGAATGAAGACCTGCAGCTTTATCTTTGCCTAAGTATGTTTCTGCATTTCCTCCTGACATCCAACTGAAGTGTTCCTAGCACGTATGAATAAACTTGTATCTCATGATCTACAATGTTACGCCGATTGGGGAAATAACATCGTCGGCGTAATTATTATGGCGTGCTATAATGACAAACAGGCTAGTTTTGCAGTACGCTGCCGAAGCTGTTGCATTCTGATACCTTCTCCGAACCCACCGGACTTGCTTCCCGCCCTCAAGTGTTCCAGGTTGACCCATGGGGAGATGCCAGATGCCTTTCGCCCATCAGTCAAAGACTTCCTCGGGACTTCCTCTCCGAATGTTTTCCATTCATTCTTCATTATTCCCAAGTAGCTCATGCATGTTGTAATCCGTTGTATGGCTCGGCTAACTGAAGCCTAAGGACGGACTAGGTCAGACGGATCCAGTATTCATCTGACATGTACATATATTGGAGAGTCATTGTCCGCTGTGACGATGCGTGGAAGCCGGATGTGCGACTAGATCGCCGCTCTTCGTTTGCTGTGGTATAAATTGAGGGAGGTTCATGGCTTGCGTTCCAATTTCTATCTCCCCAAGGTTTTTACATCTCTTCACGCTATGACTTCTAACATTGTGCTCCCTCAACTCGGCGCATGGGCAGAGCAACACATCAGATCCATAGTCCAGGCTACTAACCAGCAGGACTTTGACGCTGCCTTTGACAACTTCATCGCGAAAGATGTGGAGGTCACGTTTAACGGTGCCCGTATCTCGCGCGACGAGTATAAGAAAAAGCTGAGCGGAGAGGCATTCGATGAAACCGGTGCGGTCGTGTCCTTCAGCGGTCTTGTGGCAGTTCCTGCGAAGGATGGGAACACGACTAACCCAGTGAGTAATGTACTGTCGTTGTCGCAACTGCCCACTCACGCTGTGCAGTATGTCGGAGAGGCCGGACTATTCTACACGGCTGTAATTGCTGAGGGCATCATCATTCGTGATGCTCCCGTCGAACGAAAGGTTACTTCGTCGATTAACATCACGTACGTGTTTTCCGAGTGTCTTCACGTCGTACAATACTAAAGATTCGAACAGGGCAAAAGAGGATCCATCTTTACATGCCCCTACGGGCCCTATTCATGGATTCTTTGATGGAAGGAGGGTGTTTAAATTGAACCAGGTTTTCATTGATGGTCCAAACACCTCTTCTTAAAGGACATTAGCTATGATGAAGCAATTATGTAATCTTGTATACTGCTTGTATACTGTATGTTGTGTTGTGTATGTACTAGTAACGGTATGACGTAATGATCGCTGTCATTCCCGCCTCGTTCGGACTAAGAGAGCCGACGGTCCGAGAAAGCCGATCCGGAGAAAATTTAGACTTTGTGCTCTCCGCTTAACCACTCACTACTATGGATGCATTCGATACTTACCAAACCCCTCTATCCAGGTAATTCGTAACATATTTCCTGGAAATAACTTAGGTTTTATGTTATTTTTTGCTAGTCGCTATGCGAGCAAAGAGATGGCCCATCTGTTTTCTCCGTCGGTAAGCCGCGACTACAACTCCATCAGAGGTCGTCATCTTTGACCAATGTCTTCTTCTTCCCTTCATCTCAACGATTAGAACCGGTTTTACACCTGGAGGAAGCTATGGCTCAATCTTGCTATAGCAGAAAAGGAGCTTGGGTTACCGATCTCTGATGAAGCGATCGCTCAGATGAAGGAAAATCTCGTGCGTACATTCTTCAATCGATAGAAACTTACATTTGCTTGACTGAATGTCAAATTTAGCACCTTACTCCAGAGCAGTTTGAAGTCGCCGCGGTTGAGGAGAAAAAGCGTCGACATGATGTTATGGCGCACGTTCACACTTTTGGGACAGTAGCTCCTGCTGCTGCCGGGATTATCCAGTCAGTTTCATATCCGAGCTTGGATCTTGTTTTTGCCGTTATCCAATTCGGATTCTGATTCATTCACTCGACAGTCTTGGCGCCACTTCCTGCTATGTCACTGAGTACGTTCAACACATTTCACCCCACTGGTCGTGTCTTACTCTCATATCATAGCAATGCCGATCTCATTTTCCTACGTGAAGGATTAGATTATCTTATCCGCTCTCTGAGCGTCTTAATCTCGCGTCTTTCCGCGTTCGCATCGCAGTACCGCGATTTGGCCACTCTTGGTTTCACGCATTTCCAGCCAGCCCAGTTGACTACTGTGGGCAAGAGGGCGACGTTATGGATTCAGGTGTGTGAATTATTGACTACAACTAGGATCTTGGGCTGACACAAGCCCCAGGAGCTGTTATGGGATCTCCGGAATATCAAGCGCGCGAGAGAGGACATTGGTTTCCGAGGCGTGAAAGGAACCACTGGTACTCAGGCTAGTTTTCTAGCTCTCTTTGATGGGGATCACGGAAAAGTATGTATCCTCTCTCGTTCATTGTTGGTACCGCTTACTAAGGACACAGGTGGAAGCGCTTGATCAACTCGTCACCAAACTCTCTGGGTTTGAATATGCGTACCCAGTCACCTCCCAGACGTACTCTCGCAAAATCGACGTAGATGTCTTGGGACCACTCGCTTCCCTAGGCGCGACTGCGCACAAAATTGCCACAGATATTCGTTTGTTGGCTAACTTGAAAGTCTGTCATTTCACCTGCCTGCATAACTTGAAATTCACCGTGTGCTTCTTAGGAAGTCGAAGAGCCGTTTGAGTCAACCCAGATTGGTTCTTCTGCTATGGCGTATAAACGGAATCCGATGCGTTCAGAGCGCGTCTGCAGTCTCTCGAGGCATCTCATGGTGATCCACCAAAATGCGCTCATGACATCGAGCGTGCAGTGGTTCGAGCGTACTTTGGACGATAGGTACAAGGGATTTTCTAAATCCGTTCTTCAGTGATTAAATTCTCCTATCCAGTGCCAACCGTCGAATTACTCTCCCAGAAGCCTTCCTCACTGCCGATATTGTTTTATCCACTCTCCAAAACATCTCCGAAGGACTCGTCGTCTACCCAAAAGTCATCGCGCGGCGCATCGCACAAGAGCTTCCTTTCATGGCTACAGAAAACATTATCATGGCCATGGTGAAAGCTGGCGGAGACCGCCAAGAGGCACACGAGAAAATTCGCGTGTTGTCTCATGAGGCGGCGTACCAAGTCAAGCAGTTGGGATTGGAAAATGATTTGATTGAAAGGGTGAAAAAGGATTCGTATTTCGATCCTATCAAGGGGCAGTTGGATGGGCTTTTGAACCCGCAGAGTTTTATTGGGAGGGCACCGGAGCAGGTGGATAAGTTTTTGAAAGAGTGGGTGGAGCCGGCGTTGGCGGATGAGAAGGCGCAGGAGGCGTTGAAGGGCGCAAAGAAGGTTGAGTTGAATGTTTAGGGGTAGATGTAGCAAAGAATTGTTTGTACAAATCATGAAAACTAATTGGTGTACTAAATAGCATATATCTACCAAATAACATAAAGGCTTGAATTTGATAGACTAATAGAACGAATCTGACGCTACAGGCATAACTGTAGATTTTCAGCTAGAAACCCAATTCTGGTTCGCATCACATTTTCCCTATTTATACACAAAATGTACATACAATGTATCAAAAAGCACAAGTAATTAAAAAAAACTCTAGCTGACCCTTTAATACCGACTGGAGGCCTTTAATTGATTCCGCACTCTCCAGGTGAAAAACACAACGAACAACAAACCAGCGATGATAACAACGACTCCACCTACAGCCCTAGCTGCACCTCTACCACCAATATTACCCTTGCTGTACATATATACCGTCCTCGCAGCCAATACGTTTCCGGCCACCGACGCGCTCGACGAATTAGTATTGGCAGCCGGTGGCGAGATACATATAAGAGAATCGCCATCAGCGACAGACTCAAAGTCTGTTTGCATATCGCTCTGTAAAGTCGTGTTCAAGTCGACGACAAAGGGAGCAGGAGAGGGTAGGTTGACAGAGGCGCTGCAATTAGGTCCGGGTGAACCGAGGAAGAATGTCTCGTTGAACAGTACGTTGCCGTCCACGGTGAAGTTGTGCGCGGAAGTCATACCGATGGCATAACTGAACGCGCCAGAGAACCGGTTGTTGAGGACTAGACCGGATGAACTGACATTCGTGCCGTAATAGTCCCCAAACCAGGTGCGGGGACCGATAGCGATTCCGAGTCTGTTGAGTATTAGATGGTGTATGTGGAAGCAAAGGGGTTTTTACTTAATGATAACACCGTCAGTAGAGGATCCGCCTATGATAGTGTTATTGTAGACAGTAGTTCCGGTGAAGTTCCCATTCCAGGGGGTATAATCCACCATATTAATTCCCCCAAGAAGTGTTTGCTACAAGCGCCCCAAATCAGCACCCAATAGACGGAAGGATGAACCAAAACCTACATTCACCACCCATATTGTATTATTATACACCTGTGTTCCGGGAGACCCAAACAACACAATCCCCCCATCAGTAGGGTTCTGCACCATGTTACCGCGAACGACAGAATTCTGGCAAGCCATGCTAATTCCATCTGCCCATTGCTGGAACGCATCCGCACCACAAGGCCCGATATCGTTGTTCTGCACAGTAACATTGTTACAGTTAAGAGCACCTTCTATTATGTGCAAGCATGACCAGCTCCTTGGATCGGACGATTTGACGTGTTCAATTAATTGATCTGAATTAGGACCGCCCATTTCGATGTTGGCTCCGCCGCTGATAGGCGCTGCGCCCGCGCGCGATCCTTCAATCTGCAAAGAGGTATCTCCCAGTCAATCCTTGCCTGATGCCATAGTTTGAATGCTTACCTGAACGTTACGGAGTTTCACTCCCGAACATGTAGCGCAAGTACCTGACACAGCCGTAGAATGTGTATCGACTGGTCCGCTGACGACAAGTATAGCTCTGGAGTCGTCAGTAGGATACCCAGACGTGCTGATTTCCTGTTGCGGAAATGCAAAGTTTATAGGAGCCGTGATAGGGTACTGTGTGTTTGGGCATAACGAAAGAACGTAACCAGGGCCGGAGGAGTTCAGAGCAATGTTCAGGCGGCCCGTCAGGGTATCGACAGGGTCCGCTGCTATGCAGTCAGAGTCGCTTTGCCTTGGGCTTGATCTGGAGGGATGGTTTAAGAAAAAATGTCAGTGAAGACAATGGGTAAACGTACCTCAGAATGAAAGCAGAGTCGTCTTGAATTCTCCCCATACTGAGATAGAGAAATCGACCTGAGTGAGTGAAAACCGAGGTCAAGATGTTGAAGATTAGGATATGCCATCCCGCTTCTTAAATGTCCATGAAAACTGAGCTGGTCATTTGTAGGCCAGGCCAGGAGGATCATGCGAACTTTGATCAGCCAACAGAAACGAAACATTTGTTCAATTATTCTGCAACTGTGTCGACTGCATACCAATTTATGTCATTATGATCATCATGTCGTATCCCAAACCTCCATGGCTCTCGAGACTTACTTTGGTTCCTTGGGAAGACCAGGGTATACATGTTTTAAACAGTCTTCAATGACGACGAGGATGAATGAGTTTTCCTTCTTAAGGAAGTGACTGCATGAACATACTGGGCTTCGTGATGAGTTTCTATGATAAAAGTAGCCGCAGTGGAGTATTCCTGGACTTCTGGCTTCTTGCAACACTGCGGAAGAGTGGTCAAGATGGAAAGCTCAGTTTCAACACTTTATAATATCAAAACTCACCTCGACACGTTTCCGCGAAATGTCGTTGTCTATTTCAGTCCTGTTCAACTCTCCTGCGTGGCGAAGTAAGATAAGATGACCTAGCTTACAGTGCTTGTCTTCCTGCTGGCCCTCTCCCACCTGGCCTATTCGGTCACTCGAACGTGAACGTATGAATTGCGATTCATTTTGCCTGATGCAAGTGCGTGACTTCATACCCTTCCACATGCACATGAATGTAGGTACGCATGGCAACTCTCCTTTCACCGTTCATTGTCAATCCTGATTCCCTAAGTGTACACCAGCTCTGAATTGAAAACGCCCTAGGTTATTCGGGCGTTCGGGCAGGCACTACTGGTCTTGATGAAGAAACTTGAAAGTGAGGGAGACGGGATGAATAGATTCTGTCTGCAGATATATGGGGAAGAGGAGGAAAATGGTTATTGAGCTCGACAGACAGACAGCAGTAAAGATACAATTCTAGGGATAGATTGACCAACTTGAACTTGAAGCACTTCCTGTAGTAAAGCAATGATTGATGAATTTACACCACACAACCCAGCTGCACACGAACCTTCTCCAATTGCAAATCATAAACTCTTTTCTTTCTATCACTCGATCCTTCAGGTCTTCCGCAGGACGTTTTGTCTCCGGCTGCATCCCCCGCGAGGCTCGCTCCTGCTCCTCCTTCCAAGCCACAATAGCCTCCGACTCTCTCTTCTTCCCAACACCCTCAGCAACGCTCAGCCACTCGTAGCTTGTTACTTCTATATCTGTGAGACGGCGTCCGTGTGAGTAACGATACGACGATTTTCAATTTGAAATATACGGAGATGGGTCGATCGGATCGCGCAATTCGAATTGAACTGAATGGGTGTGGAAATCCTCGATGGTGGTAGGGCCTGTCTCTGTCATGGTTTTGATTAAGATGAGCTATAGTGTTACTGACGATAAGAGTCACATAAAATGTTCGCGCTCGTCGTCGTCCACATCCTTAACCTTTGTACCCTACGCGCACATCGATTTGAAAAAAAAAAGTTGTCATTTCACATTAGTACATACAACACCGAGATTCCTACATACAACAATTTCTTACGAAAATAATCATCAAAGCAAAGCAAAGCGGAGTCACAATCACAAAGAAAGAAAAAGAAACGAGGAAACGAAAGAGAACAAAAAGCCTCCCGGGCCTCACGAAAACGACCCATGAATCAACGCATCCCAAGCACTCTTCCCTTCAAGCGTTTCGATAAACTTTGCTTTCCCTCCTAAACCTGATGTTTGACTTCCGGAACCTTCATACGGGGAAGGGGTTGGTTGAGACGCAGCGGGAGTGGAAGATGTAACGTCGAGGAGAATCGTAGGGTTCTGTGTTTGTGTTTGTGATTCGGGTGGTGATGGGGAGGGTGAACATGAATGAGATCGTGAAGCAGATTGAGATTGATAATGAGGGACGGTGATGGGTGGAGTAGTCGACAAACCACTCCCGACACCGGGTGTAGATCCAGTTGAAGGTGGTGTACCCGTGAAACTCGTACTACGCGATAGACGACTGAAAGAAGGTGGTGAGGGTGTGTGTGGGTAAAGAGGCGAATGTGTGTGAGGATGTGGGTGAGGATGTGGGTAGGGATGAGTATGAGTATGAGTAGATGGGTAAGGATGTAAATGCGGGTATGTCGTCGGTGTCGCACTCCCAGAAGAAGACCTCGAAACACCCGGTCGTTTCTTCCGCCCAAATGAATCAGACGAAACAATTCCAGTGCATTGAAAGCGTACCGGTGTAAGAATACTACCCAGAGCCAGCCTCAGTGCGTCTCTGTGCTGATGTGCAGCAGCGTTGGATGTGTGGTCATCTCCTACAGCCGTGGTCGTTGCCGTCGTTGGATGCTGGTGCGGAACCCCCGGTATCTGAGAATCTTTTATTCCTTGATGTCGTCCGGTCTATAAAGGAAAAATATGAAAGATGAAGAGACACAGAAGTTGAGGAGATATTCACCATGACCATCCTGGTCTTTCGGTTGCTGATAGAGTCCGAGAGACGTTGACATTTCCCCAGATTCCGAATTGCCCCACGGGGTAGGACTGCTGATCGGAGCCGGGTGTTCTCGGAGAGATATGATGAGGTAATCGCTTATACCTTTCCCACGCCACCAAGCAATGCCACTCTCCATCCTCCTCCTCCGCGCCCCAAACCACCCATCACCAGACAAATACATCACCGCATTCCAAAGTGCATCATACGATCCTATATCCATACCCGTCCTCGAGACAGTATTCGTTAACGAGGATATCCTCAAGGGGGCCATTCGGAATGGAGAGGGATTTCAAGGTGTTTTAGTAACGAGTAAGAGAGCTTCCGAGGCCTGGGGGAGAGTCGTTGCGCAGCTCGAGTCCGAGAACGAACGAGGTGCAGCACGGTGGAACAATGTCCCGTTCTATGTAGTTGGGAGTACGACACGAGAGGTGTTGATGTCGTTGAACGAAGAGTACCCCGATTCACCCTACGTTCCTAAACAAGAGAATATATTCGGGGAGGAAAGTGGGAGTGCGGAGGAATTAGGAAAGTTCGTTCTTCGGAAACTCAGTGAAGGAGGGAAGAAGAAATTACTCTACCTAATAGGCGATAAAAACCTCGATACGATCCCTCGTATTCTATCCATACCTGAAATCGAGTTGGTGGAAATCAAGGTATACGAGACGCGAGGATCGACGAGGTTTAGGGATCGTTTGGGTAGAATTATGGAGTCGGTGACGTCGGAACCATGGTGGATAGTTTCGTTTGCTCCATCTTCGACGAGATTCGTTTGGCCTATTCTATGCGAGTGGTTCGATTTACCCTCCACAACTGCAACTACAAAGACACGTATACCCGCGCGTATAGCAGCCATAGGTCCAACGACGGAACAGTTTCTCAGAGAAGAGATTGGTGTTCATGTTGATGTTGTTGCGACTAAACCGAGTGCGGAGGCGTTGGTCAGAGTTGTTCGGGCCTTTGATGAGGGGAACTAGTCATGTTATATGTACGTCTTTGGTCTTGTGTATGGACAAACAATATCACGTGCTGTGAATATATTACTGTAACTGTCAAACGACGCCGCCTTCACTCCCGCTCCCACTTTTCGTCTCTATTTGACGCGGTACTATTACGGAACTCGAGGCGTGCGGCGAGGAACATCGTTTACAGTTTATCGCTCGAATAAGAGGATATAATAAGGGAACCGAGAAGAGAAGACCAAAGACAATACGATATCAATGGCATTTCAAAAAGAAAAACCTATACACTCCTTGTGAGCCCTTGTCATCTCCTCAACCTTCCGCGTCTCCCACTAACACGATAAACACAGAATAGCAGGAACAACAGCCGGAGCAGTCGAAGCGTGCGCATCTATTCACAAAGATATCGCGTTTACGATCGGGCTTATGGCTTATGTGTGGAAATCAGGTTTATAACCTATCCAACGGAATTCGTGAAAACGCGATCGCAATTTGGTGGAAAGGTACGTCTGTGCGCCTCCATCCGCGTCTATCTATTTGTAACACAGACGATATTGACCAACGCCCACACCCACAGAGACAATCACCACTAACAATCATCCGCTCAACCCTCCACACAAAAGGCATAACAGGTCTTTATTCAGGATGTACAGCGCTGGTTATTGGTAATTCGGTTAAAGCTGGCGTGAGGTTTGTTAGTTATGATCATTTCAAGAGTTTATTGGCGGATTCCGAGGTGTTTTGTGTTTTTTTTTGCGTTGGGTCTTTTTTTAATTACTGATGTTGGGTTTGGAGGGTAAAGTCAGTGCACCGAGGAGTCTGGTTGGTATGTTGTTTTGTGTTGTAGGATGAGATGCGACCTTAAAAGAAAACAGCTGGTCTCGGCGCAGGGATGATGGAAGCTGTATTTGCAGTTACACCTTCGGAGACTATCAAGTATGTTTGTTCGGTTCCTCCCTCCCCCTGTATACTCAACTTACCGCCCCAACCCCGCAGAACGAAATTAATCGACGATGCGAATAGGCCTCATCCACAGTATAGAGGGTTAGTCCATGGGACCATGTCAATTGTAAGACAAGAGGGTGTGTTTGGGGTTTATAGAGGGTTGTTTCCTGTCGTTGAGTGATTTTACTTGCTTGCTACCTTCGTGCCTCCCCTCACCCCTCTCACTTCACTTTTTTCCGCCCTTCCCTCGCTCGCGCCCAATAGATGATGCGTCAAGGTGCCAACTCGGCCGTCCGATTCACGACCTACTCCACCCTCAAACAATTCGTTCAAGGGACTGCGAGACCAGGTCAGACGTTACCTAGCACGATTACGTTTGGGATTGGAGCGATCGCGGGGCTTGTTACGGTTTATACTACTATGCCGCTCGAGTGAGTCGAGTCGGTCTTTCGACTTTTTTTGTTTGTTTTCTTCTTTGATGATGCTATTGGTATCGTTGGTGACATTAACACCTTAGATCATGATCACTAACGCTCTCCCTCCTAGCGTCGTAAAAACCCGAATGCAATCTCTCGAAGCGAAATCCCAGTACAAGAATTCGTTTCATTGTGCGTATAGGATCGCTACTGAGGAGGGGATTTTGAGGTTTTGGACTGGGACAACACCGAGGTTGGCTAGGCTTGTTGTGAGTAGTGTGAACACACTGGCTTATGATGATGATTGCTGATTAGATATGATGGTTTTTGTAGATGAGCGGAGGGATTGTGTTTACGGTTTATGAGAATGTTGTTAGGGTTATTGGGGGGAGGGAGGGTTGAGTGGGTTGGTGGTGTGTTTCGGGTGGTTGTCTTGCTGCTTTGCTAGTATGGTACCCTTGAGCGACGACCGCTCTATGAATGTCAAATCCAAATCTCTGCATCGCAGTCCTTCCTTCCGAGTCACTCTCATCGAATTTGAAGCTCTAAGATTTGGCTAGTACGAGTCGACTGTAGGCTTTGCTCTGGAGCTTACCAGTGTTTACGCGTGTACGTTCTTTCATCCATAAGTACCAGTGCCACGCTGTCTTTCTCCAGTCTCTCTCTCCACATCTAGTCGCCGGGCCCACCTTCTCAGCAGCAGTCAAACTCAAGCGTCAGGGCCCAAAGTATTGACGTGGTTGCCAATGATCTGTGTCGGTACTATGGACTGTCCTGTGCACAACATTCAGCATTGAAGTACCAGACCCCTGGAACGCCTTGTTGGTTATGCCCTGAACTCACTTCGGAAGCGAACTCGAACCTGACCTCAGGAGCGGATTCTGATAGGCCTCAGGATGATTGAACCAGACCTTTGGAGCGATCGTAGGAAGGAAGTGGAGGGATCCGTGTTCCTCTTGTCAGCGTCAACTGCTTATGGGCCATTTGTAATGCGTGAACCAATGTACCCTTGGAACACGCGTTACTTTCAGGTTTTGACGTTGATACGGAGCACGGTCACTGTCTGAGGAGATGTATGCGCCCTGTATGCTTGTGAAGTATGGACTAGACACGAACCTGATCCTAAGGAGCGTTTGCACGTTCTAGAGCTTTAGCCGAGCGGGCAAAGGGATCCCTTTGGGATCCATTGCACGGGAGACATAGGACATCATCATCATTGGCACTGGTATGGGTGCTGGGGTTGTCGCAGGTAATATTTTTGATACCCACTCCAAACTTGGCAACAAAGCCAAGATTGTCCTTGTCACTCTCATTGCTTGAATGCATCTCGCCCTGGTGGTTTTGGAGAGGATCGCGGGCAGCAGAACGACACTTTCTTCTCTCTTTTTAAGATAGACTACACATTCCGCGACCAGGATCAAGCTAGGGAGTGGAAGGCTGGCGAGATGTTCAATCTTGGTGGTCCCGGTGCTGCTTGTGGTCTCTTTGCACCTCGCATTCATGATGAAACACTGGAGAATGAATTTGGTACCAATCTGCAGCAGCAGTTGGTTGGACAGTGGTATGATTCATGGGTTTGTTTAACCCAACAACGGGTGCCTATCACGCATCGTTGATGGAGCGTTTGAATATGGTCAGCGGGAGAGGGTGCCAGTGGCAATGGGGTCGCATTGCTTCAGAGTTCAAACGTTCAAGGACTAGAAGAACTTTGACTTTGCTCGCGGCGCCTATACATAGCCCAATTGATAAGCTTCTTGAGATTGCCATGAGCAAGAAGCGAGACGAGTCAGGCAAGAACATTGAACACCAGAACTTCAAGATCCTCATTCACTCTGACGTTCATAGCCTAGAGCTCGGTATCCCAGCCTCATCACCACATTTCACCACCACAAGACATCTTCCGTCTAAACCGTTTGTCAGATAATACAACATCGACGTATCATCTTTCCCGCGTGCCGCAAGGCCTCTCTGTCGAATTCCGGAACCATAGGCATTCCGTGTGCATCTTCCCGATTTCGTGAGCAAACGTCATGCTCCACCGCTAGGGTACATTCGAGCTCAACCCCCTTCCGAACTACCATGTGCAGTCTACATAGCAGTCTACGACATCGACGAAGACCATCGGCAGAGACCATTGCGGACGAGTTTCATTGTTCTTGCAGTCAGTGGATGTAGAACTGAAGAGTTTGTGGCAAAGTATTTGAAAAAGCCTATTCACAGATTGATTCTAGTAAGTAATACAAACGAGAAATTTACCCAATTTACAATCCCAAGATAGATCTAAATTAGAATTTCCTCCTGCGAGGTGAAGGCTGTAGTGTATCACCCGCTACATCATGGTCTATTTCACCAAGCCTAGTACCAATGAGCACTCCCGAAGAAGCAGATTGAACAGATACAGGCAATCCGCCTTGCGCAATAGATCTTCCGTTGGCATGCCGACGAAAAACCTGATCGTATTCAGGTGGTAGAGTCTCTTCGTCAAACTCGTCATCAGGTATCCGACCTGCATCCGTCTCTCTTCGAAGTAAGCGAGGCGGAGGCGGAGATACCGGGGAGCGAACAGCAGGCGAGAGTGGTCGTATCCTCGATATGGACTCTGCAGCTGAAGATTCGCTAGCGGTGCTGGAGAGTTGTGGGACTGCACCGCGGTTGGGTTTACTATATCCGTATCCGTGTCCGCGGCCGCGTCCTGCACCACTCGTGCTAGGAGACCGACCTTTATGTACGCGCTCAGGCGACGCAGGACGTGCTGTGTGTGAGGCAAAGGTGGTGGCAAAGAAAGGACGGGGCTCAGACATGGGCGGTGCCTCAGCGTTGAGACGGGTCAATGTGCGTCGACGTAGGAAGAGCCATATGAACAGTAGTATCGCCATGATAGCGATTCCTCCGACGGCGCCTCCAACAATGGCGCCTACCGGTGTGGACGATGATGATGAAGGTGACGATGACGACGACGACGCTACTTCCGGCGCAGCTGTCGTAGGTGTTTGACCAGCTGCACCAATGGTAGTAGTTGCAGTAGCCTGAGAAGGGGAAGCGTCTGAGCTGTCATCTTCAACTTGAAGATCGAACCTATCTATAGTGATTTGCGAGTTGTTACCAAAACGAGGATCATTCTGGTTAGTGAGGATAATTTCGTGTATACCAAAGTCGGTAAAGGTACGGGACCAAAGTACGACCTTGACGGCGATAAACTGGTCAGAGCAAGATGGAGCTGGGCAGAAAGAGCCTTACGGGAGGATTATGGCCATCATCAGACCGATTCACTGCATCAATGGTCTCGAAGACTGGTGCATTCGGATCGCAATCAACGCATATAGCATACAGACCTCCACAGCAGCGGGGTATGCCGTAGTAATAAATAGCGTTCGCAGGGACTGTCGTTGACCAAGCATCAGCGATAGACCTATTCAACAGCTTTTCGAGCAGAATCTCACTTGGAAAGGCTAGGAAAGTGTACAGTTCAGAGGTCACGGACGAAAGCAGAGAAAGAACGAAGGCCTCACTGAAGGTGACATTGGCTGTAGGGTCTTTAGTAGATGACAAGGTTCCACTTTCGCCAACATTACTGGCATTCCAAGAACCGTCGTTGGGAACGGGCCATCCACCAGCATACTTCAAATTTGTTGTGTCCCGATCATCGAATGTTTGATTCTTGAGGCCCATCAAGACGAAAACTCGCTGAGCATAGTGAGAGAACAGTGAAGAGGCTTTGAGTCCTTCAAGGACGAGAAAGATGAAAAGAATAGGACCATGGCATGTGCAGTGCTAATAAACGTATGTAGCCACGGGCCCGCTGTTAGCAACAGCACTGATATGTAGCTTCGGCATCTCGGCAACAGCACTTATCTGTCTACTCTACGACTTCATTCAAGCTGGATTCACAAGGCAATGTCGACTTTTACAAAGTTCTAGCTGTCGCTAGGACTGCATCTACTCAGCATATCAAAGCTGCATATCACCGAGCTCTCTTGAACCACCATCCCGATAAAAACGCATTAAATCCTTCCTCAGATGCTGCTATCCACATTGCAACGATCAAGGCTGCTTTTAACGTCTTATCATCACCTTCACTCCGAGCTCAGTATGATGCGAGGTTCAACCCTGATCAGAGGCCATGCGCTGGCCCTCGACCAGCTCAGGTGATATCACTTGAAGACTTTGAACAGGATCCGGTGACAGAGACGGCGTGGACCCATCCATGTAGATGTGGGGAGAACTATACGATCACTGATGAGCAGATGGAGGCTGGACTACATCTCGTTGGATGTACTGGTTGCTCGGAAGCGATTTGGGTGGGATTTCAACTGGCGTCGGCGGAAGATGTGAACGGTTGAAAGTACGTAGTTAGCATCTTCAACTGCCAATCTTTGACACAGGAACAAAAATAGAGAGCGCGACGACAGAGAATGGTAACAAAAGATATGAGGGCATCGTACTTACTAGCAGGGTAAGTACTAGGATTCATTATTACGGACGAAGAAGCTTTGAACTGGCCAAGGGGACTCCTCACTCGAGGCAAGAAAGCTATCAAACTTGGTTGTTAAGACGAGAGTATATTGCAGATAGCTCTAGATGAGAGGCTGGTGGAATTTTTGCGGCGAAAGAAAGCCTGAACGTGTAGAAACCCGAGTCCGAAGTTGGGGCCGAGACCGTATGAAAAGGCGAAGGATGTCAAAGTTTCCCGAAATTCGAGACCATCTTTCACTGAAGAAAGCATTAGAAGATACCTTGCAATTGCACTAGTATCCATATTGCCCGAATGCGTTGACCTATGCATTCCATCTATCAGTGTGGATCGAAGAGGCCCAGTTTTCCAGAGATCAGCTCAACTGAACACGGACTCACCACATTCCGAGGCTGGTGACATCGCGATCAATTCAACGAACAAAATAATTATCCTTCGCAATTGCTTCTTTAGTTTCCCCACTTTATCGAGCAGTCAGTAACTGACGTTCATTGCATTACAACAACTTCAAGGACTAGATAATTAATACAAGTGATCTGCACGGCAGAATATTAATACGAGCGGACGAGAATTCGTCCACGTACACTATAGGCTACAGGTAGATATGAAACCAAACAAAGCTAGCACTAGAAGATACAGCAGGGATATAGAAAGAACCCGAGGATATTACATACAGCTGAAACGACGATCATGAAAGAAATGCATTGTCATGAAGCTAGAATGAATGAAAAATACGTTTCAAGCGAGCCCACCAAACAGAGCCTTCGCCCGGCCTCGTAAATTGATTTTGGATGTCTTCTTCATGCTACGCTCCCTGGCATCGCGATGTACCGAACCCTCGCCATTCATTTGACATTCGTTCTCTTTCATAGCCACGTCCCCATCACGGTCAACTGTGCCCCTCCGAGATTTGACAAAAGAGGTAAACTCGATACAGCTGGCAGGAGCAGAGACTCGGTCGGTGGACGCACGATGACGACGAACAGGGGTTATAGAAGCCATGGCGACGGCCACAGGTGAGGGAACAAACGAGTCTTCAAATGCGTTCGAATGAGGATTAGAAATAGCAGAAGAGGAGTGTAGCTTCAAAGGCGCAGGACGACGGCGAGTGCGTTTGTTCCTAGCTACCGCGCCGGAGGCGGTCGTGAGGCAAGCGTTGACGGTGTTGGGATTAGTGAGAGGATTGACTGCAGTGGCAGATGCATAGGGGAAGGATGTTCTTAGAAGGTGCATCGCGTATGCAGATCCGTCTGCAGGGGCTGGGGTTACCAGGTGATTCAGAGATACTGAGAGAGTAGAAGATACGGAGGTGATAGAGCCACGTCGTTCCTCATCTTCATCCCCAGAACCCGGTACAACTAACTGCGGAGTGCAGGTCTTTGAGCTCGGGTTAAAAGTAACCCAGTCGTGACTCGGGCTGTCTGGTGATGCAGGTGGAAGCAGAGCCTTGTATTCTAAAGCCTCATCCTCATCCCACCAAATCTGACCTCTCTCATCTCGGAAAACAGTGCCTAAGGGTAGAGGTTCGGAAGTACCAGTAATAATGTGTTTCTTCGAAGCCTGATTTGACCCAGCAGGTGCTAATGCTCTCGCCTGTTTCTCCATCATCCGTTTAGCGTGCGACTCGAGAGAGCCACCATCGACGAACTGCATGAGCAGTAGTTCAGAAGCAAGAGTGGGGGGTAGTGGAGGTGCATCAGCAAATCTCCCTGCCCTCTTCATGTTAGCAGAAGCCGGGTTGGAGATCGATCTTGATTTGGGACGATGGGCTTTCGCTTTCGAAGACATGGCAACTCGATGGACAGGAGAGGAGGGTGAGATAGAACCTGAGCGCGAGCGAGATCGGCGGTGTGTAGATGAAGTGGATGCAACGGCAGTGGCAGTGGCAGCTACGCTCTCAATAGCAGCGGAGACTGATCTTCCTCGGGCGCGGAGTAATCCAAGCGAGCGAAACTTTTTCAGACCCTTTTTCGGGGCGACAACAAGACTCTGGAGAACGGGCGGTACAGGTACGTGGACGTGAGCACTAGCGTCGTCAGCTCTTGCGAGAAACGGTGAAGGTGTAGAAGGCGTGTGGGGTAGATGCACAAATACAGAGGTGTACCCAAGGTTGGTCAGATTGAACTCTTTACGTACACTAGAAGGAGTGTGATTATGCTTGAATCCGGCAGTAGTAGGGGTGTCTATGATATGCAAGAACGATGCTGAGCCAGGCTGAGCGGGGCCGTGGGCAATGCTATTACTTGGTCTCCTGCGAGTGAAGCCACGGACACCAGAGATAGACGGACGACGAGAGTGTGATACTTCGTCAGATCCAGGAGAACCGCAAGGCGATCGAAGCGGAGAGTTGGGAGGTGGCGAACCGGGTTGGACGGCGAGCGCCCACCGTGATATTGCGCGGAACGTCGAAGAGCGACGACGAACAACAGCACCTGTGGTCTGAGCAGCAGCAAGAGATTCCCTGGTGGGATTGGGAATGAGAGGAAGAGGTAGAGGTAGAATGACGGGAGGTGCGGGGAGAGGAATTGCAGGACACGGCTTTGCGTTCATCGTTATTTATATGCTGTCAATTAATAATACCTACGACAAATGCAAAAGGAAGGATTAGCAAAGAATAGAAAGAATAGAATACAAAGTACATACCCCGAAAGCGTAACAAGGCGGGCAGAAAATGAACAAGTTCGACGACTCCGAGTGTTCGAGAGTAAGTAAAGTTGTTGGAACCGTTTGCTGGTCGTCAATGAGTAGCACAGCACACTCAGATACTTTTGAGAAGACAAATTTCATGGCTAGCTACTCTCCGTATATGAGCGTTATCTGAACAAAAAGATTTGGGCGACAATAGCAGTGAGAAGGTGAACCGGTGTACAAACACGCAATAACAACCGGGGTACAACGCCTTCCTTTCTCGGCAATATCCAATTGTGATTATATAATACTCTCAACAAAAAGGTTCCGTGAACGCTTCGACTTCTATGCTCACAGTCACCAGCGATGCCTGTATGTAAGATCAATTATAAGATATTAATACGAGACCCGAATGATTTAACAATTAAATACTCTATTGATAATTCCAAAATGTCTATACTGTCCTTCTGTAGATGGGTGAGATAAGTAAAGAATGCGGTGTCGTGAATCATGCAGCGGAAAGACCAAGACCGTTCGGACTCAGTGGACTTAGCGGTGTCCGGCCTTGATGGCTGCTCTGTCTTGTGGACAGTATGCTGGGCCCGTGCTGAACATTCTCCTTCTGCTGCTGTTGCTGCTGTTGCTGCATGAGCTCGCTGGGGAGCATCACTGCCTTGTCAACTGCGACGGGTAAACCTCGATGTCGTCCTCGTACCCTGTGAATAAATTGTGACCCGTCAGATTGATATCCCGAGAGGCAGCTACTCGTCCTTACATGATGACAATGATGACGAGCTTGGATAATGGTCGCATCGCGCCAACAAACGAGAAGTTATCCTACATCCCAATGTGAATAAGATCAAGCAGGAAATGGTCAGGCGAAGACGCACCGTCGGAAGCCCCAAGCTCAACCCGATACCTCCAAAAGCAGACACCAGCTCAAACAAAACCCTGAACAAGTCGAACCATTTTAGGTCAGGATCGAGGATATTATGGCGCTCTATTATCGCAATCAGGAAAACGCCCCAGACGAGCCACCAGATATCTTTTATGGTCATTTAGAAAGAGTGTATGGAAGGTATTCTCCGACGTACCTAGAGAGAGCTGTCGTCGTAAATGCCAACCGACATATCGCCCAATTCGCTGACGTGGTTCAAACTTGTCGAGGTCATCGGGTTCTTCGTCCTCAGGAGGTGCTTCGAAAACTCCGAGAGATTGTTCTTCGTATCTGGATTACAGAGCCGTTATTGTTATATATCCAGGCGGAAAGTACCAGAACCTACACGTTGGTGGTGCGAATGCTTAGTGCTACCTGCATAAGCTCATCACTGATTGTCATCTTTCATGATTTGTCTATGATGCTTACTGGATAAACCTAGCAAGAGAGCTTCCAAATTAGATTATGTCCAGAAACATCGCAAAAGACGCCACTCACAGCGATGTACATCATCACGACATACAAGAACCTATCCAAACCTAAATGAGCACGTTTGGTCAACTGCCTATTGCTGGAACACCCTTACTGTAACGCAGGAGCCACTGAGGCTATAGATATGATGGAAAATCCTGATGCGCGCGCAGCCAAACCTTGGAACAAACCACAGACTATCCGAGGGCCTATAGAGAGCGAAGTCCAAACCTCCAGTCCGATGTCTACGGGGTTGAAGTTAGAGAAGGGCAATACTTAGCCATGCATCAGAAGAGCATACCGAGAACTTCAAAAGCTACCCATTCTATTGCACTAGATCGATGTTTTAGGACCGTTAACGCCGAAAAAGAGAAAATGAACATACTTACCTGAACAGGATCAGGCAGATGACTAGAAACCATGTCTGAGGGCTTGGGAAACTGTGATATCGTTGTTCACCATGAAAATAACACTTGCATACAATCTATATACACACAGGTAAATGAAACACCTTCGGGAAGATGAGAATATAGCGCTAAAGAAGGTGAGGGTCGGACGTACCTCCGAGGATGATCAAGAAGGAAACTGAACGCTTGTTCCGCATCACTTCCCTTTCGGGCAAGCCTGGATCCCACCCATCTAGAGATAATACTGTCGAAGTCACTTTCAGAGAGAAAAGACGAGTCCTTACATCATAAGTCGCAAACTACACGCAGGACACAGGACATTTAGACTTGACAAGACTATAATTGCGTGGAACTCACAAGATCGGCTGTTTAACAGGCGTTAGTGGAACTCGAGAGGTCAAAAATAACTCGTACCAAAGCGTGATTCCCAGCGAGTATGACGAACATCATGGCGACTGAGCAATGCGTCTATAAGAATATCGTCTTTTTTTCGTACGTCGTTTGCTTACAAGACATGAGGTAGGCCTTTTGGAAAGGCACCATTCCCCTGGATTCGTGTTAGGCAACAACGCAGCGAATAAGTGGATAAGGAGCCTACTCACTGATCTACTAAGGATAGCCCTCCGCCTGTATATGCACCCATAACCTGGAAGAGAGCGAACCTGCACCAATTCCAGTTATAGGAAGTGACCGGAGTTGGTACTCCTTACCAAGGCTTTTGAACCAGACGCGCTTGTGCCTCGAACACGCCGTCGTATTCATGTGTGACAGAAATCCAAGGGGCAAATAATAGATACGCAATCAATTGAGTTGCCACGAAATACTAATACCACCCAAACATAATCTCAAGTGAATAAGATGCGAAACAGTATGAGCCAAGAGCACTCACAATTGGCACCAGATAGCTCAACCACCTCAAAGCTTTATACTCCGCCCCACCAATTTCTTCCACCTGCTCATCTGTCAACGAATCTACAGCAAAGTCCGAGTTTCTCCCCACAGTCAGAGCGACGTTCGCCGTGAGCCAAGGCGTATTGTGCCCGTCCACCGTCGTCGTGTACGGTAAAGTCATTTTGCGTTCTAACTTGCGGTAGGTGCCGGGAACGAAGGACTTGGCTGCCTTACGCGCGAGCTCAATAGGACCGGGAAAGCCGCCGAGACCACTGTATTTCCTGTCGTTGTCAATCGCGTGAGGACTTTGAATGCGATTGGTGAGGATGGTCAATGTCCGTTGAGGAATGGGTACACCGCCTTAGGATTTGTTAGCAATATATACGCAAGAAGTGACAAGTGACATACCGCCGACTGTGCGAATCGTGTTATGCCTCCGCATCCGTAGTTGCGATGGTGTCATTGAAGTGGTGTATTGCAGATCTATGCGGTTGCCATGAGGAGACAGCGTTTGCGAAAGAGGCAGCTCGTTCATCCCTCTCGGAGAGGAAGAAAACGTCCGCACTTCGTCGAGTACATGGTCACGGTCGGAGTGGGAAGCTTTCTCGCCATCATCGTTAGCGGGTGACCCTTGGGCGGTGTAAGACTGTTCAGTCGGGGTCAGCATTGTTCCTTGTGGCGTGGGTCCAATGAAATTGACAGCAGGGGCTTCTTGGAACTTCTCCACCGGGTTATTGATGGTGTTGACCGGTACGGGTTCTCGAGCTTGGAAGGCAGCGATGGGGGATGATATAGAAGCAAGGAGCGTTCTACGGCTAGAAGGTATTTTTCTTCTCGATTTCACGTATTCGAATTGGCATCTCCTCTTGAAGTACTCCCTGAATCAAGATGAATCCCGGCAGTTGAAAGAAGAATAAAAGAACGAACTTTCTAACCAGAACCATGACCCATGACACGATTGTTATATCGCCCTACGCGTTTGTCAGTAAATTCTCGACTCTAGCAGCATAAATATTGTCACTCACAATCATCATTAACAGATAGAGAATGACCTGTTGCCAAGCTGTTGTCGTCGACAGATTGATCGTGGACAGACCCGTCACGGTCATCGCAGAATAGCAAAGAAACAGCGAGTCCAAGTAGCTAATTTTGAATTGACCATTGCAGCCCCAGAATATCGCAGAGAAGATGAGTGGTATGAAGGTAAAAGCGGCCAGATGAAGCCGGAAGAAGGTTGACTCGTAGAGTATGAAATGCTCTACCCGGCTGAACAATCTCGAGACGATATTTTCTGGGTTCCCGGCTTTTGCGTCCACGTCGTCCTTGTCCGAGAAATACACAGACATTCTTGAAGGTGGACGTATCAGCGAGAATGAGGATGCCTCATGCCATTACCATCTTCTCGCATACAAAAATTAGATATACTCAATGGGGTTTCGAACATTCACAGAGCACTCGTTCGTTCCATCATCTGTTCATCCATCATTTGTTCTTTTCTCAATTGAATTTGAATTCGTGGAACAAATTCACTCGCGCCGCTCTGGAAGCTCGATGAAAGTGCTATTTCAAGTGAATATTTCAAGCCGAAAAGTCTGTGTATCCTCTTTATGTAGGTGCGGGCCGCGAACTCACATTGACTATAATCAAAGAAAACTTTCTTCAAGTTCAATTAGGAATTTCGATACGCGTATATGCTATGATCTATGTGGAATGAAGCGCTTGAAATTGACGCCACCAATGCTATGCAGTACTGCACACGAACTCTTCCTCATACTTCAATGTCGACAGCAGTTTACGTTCTCTCGCAATAACATAGCCATGCACATCTGGTTTGCACCGAATTCCGGCTGAAATCTAGATTTTCAATGGTGAATCTAAACGACCTAACGGTATATGTACAACCGAACGTTTGATGCATTCGATTCCGTGGTCCGGCCAGAACAAATATGAGTGGGCTGGGAGTGGGTGGGCCAGTATCATTGTTACTGTGTCAAGTCTCTCAGTTTTCATACTTGAAGATATTTGCAGGCGGCTTGAACCATGACCGCCGGCGGACAAATGATCTGGTACGTTGTTGAGAAGATCCTCAGATCTCATAGCAATGCTGAAAGCACCTTCTTTATAGGTTGAAACAGATGCCTATTTACAACACTCTCGTCTACTGCGATCTCTCAGTCTCGACTGAAATCTCTGCCTCGTGTATACGTCGTTCTCTTACAGCCTCTGGCCCTCTGCAATTTCCTCGGCCTCACTTCGTGGGCTTCAATATACGATACCGCACGCCTTTCGATTCTCGGGAGTCTTATGAGTCTGACAAGGGGCAAAGAATTCGAAAAGCACTGAAGCCTACTGAAGCCTGCTCGATCACATATATCCTGTCAACTTCACGGTCCCCGTGACGTTCATCGCACGCGATATGCGTAGACGGGTTGACTGCAGCACTCTTCGATATGAGTGTGGCGTTCAGACCCGTCATCCTCTCCTGACGTCGATTCTGCATCTGGCCGGATAGGCAATCTCGCAACCAATTTGGCGTTGAAATTCTGCTACAATTGCAGGTGCACAGTGCAGAATAGGTCCTCGTGTCGAGACAGGTCGAGCTTGACTCTGGGATGTGAGGATGGGATGGGAAGTGCGGAGTTGGCGATTTCAAATCTCTTTCCACACTGCTACTACATATAAGCTCATATAGGCAGCGGGCCAAAATTTCGGCCGATTCATTGAACAGCCGCGACTGTGATTTTTCACTGTTGCGCAGCGCGCTGTGCAATTCCTGGTTCCCTCAAAGCAAAAAGCAATTTATTGGTGTATACTGAACAGTAAAGTTCTCTCCACCGTTAGAAACTGAAAAGGAATTGTTGATACCTATCAACCCACAAATCCGCGAGGAATAACGATACTTGGACCAGCCGAAATGGAGGACTGAATAAGCAATCGCTAGATTTCGACCATCATTGCGGTTGACTTCTACGTTTAAATGAACAACCCGTTCTCCGCGTTGCACCGTATATTTACTATTAAAGCACCGAACCTCGTCTTGATATGACCGCACACTGTCTCAGCGTCCCTATGCCAGGTAGCCATGCCGTCACCGCCGGTTCGCGGTGTTATGTTGCCTTTCTTCTAGGCAACTTCTTTATCGCGATGTTTCTCTACGAACTCCCTAGGATTTATCAACAGTGGAGGCCCAACCGTGACAGTCTAGCTGAACCAAATTCTAGTGTGGTTTCTCGCGTCCTCCTACTTTTTTGGCTACCTCTTTCGGATGCGATTTCCGTGTTTTCTTTGGTATCTTGCGCCTGTCTGACAATGCCCGAATGCAAATTCAACGTATTATTTGGATTCTTGCATTCATGGCTTGTGCTAGTGATATTTCTGCACTGTGAGTACGTTCATGTCCAATCTCCTTGTAAACAATCTTAGAACACGAATTGCAATCCCAGTGACGCTCGAAATGCATGCTGGTTTATTAGGGATATCTGTTGGTTTACTCGTTTTGCCAATACACATCCTCGCGTTCGGGAGGTCTCTCGACGCGCTTGGTATTGATCAAACACGACGCGGCCATTTTGACATTCTCTATTCCCTCGAGGCATCCATTTTGCGGGCTGTTGTGCAAAGCATGAGGGTGTTTGTGCAACTTCTTGACGTCTTGAACCCCGGGAGAGAGAATTCTGAACAGTAATGATTCTAACTCGCCGCCAGAATATTTGCGAATTGCTAAGCTCATTTAAATTAACCTGCATCAGTAACGTGTTTATATACCGGTCTGTAACTTATTTAACTAGCTGTCGATGCCTTTTGTTACAGCGCCTGAACGTATCTACTTCCTACATATTTCTTCGCTTCCCAAATGATCTCTTCACTTTTACTTCTTACTACTGTAAACTCTTGGTTTGTTTTCAAAATTCAGATTGCTCGCTGAAATAGTCACGTGATGAGGGTCACATGACGTCTGACTGGGGTCACGGGTGACTACAGGCTGCAGCCCTGTAATTTACTTTCCCTTTCAACCACTTTCTATCGCTAGGTATCGCTGCCGTGGAGCGTGGTACGTTCCTCAGATTTCTAGGAATTTCTACAAACTGATAGTGATACTAAGAACTGACTGGAATGGATATCTCAAGAAATGACGTTCGGAATTCTGACTCGAGCGATGATAACTCGCCTATGCCTGTACCTTGCCAGGATGCTAGTCGCATCGGATGTCCTTCCTTGTATCAACTCAAGGTTATCCAGAACAAATACTCAAGCGTCGTGATCTCCACAGACGAAGATTTGCCTATAGAGAGGAGGAGTTTCATCCCTAGAGGTCTGTTCAACGACATACGATGTGCTCTGGAAGGCTCGCTCGCGCAAGAGAAAACAGAAGGGTTAGAAGATCAAGATCTCAAGCGATTTTCCATAGCTCCGAGGCCTCCCATGGGACCTAATGAAGACAAGAACAGCTCTCCTGAATTGGTAGTTCTATACGATGACTCTCGTGTTGTTGTTCCGCAAGATGAATTGTACACCGTCCTATGCCTCTGTCATGCGAGTTGCAATCATGGGGATTATGAAGATACGATGAATGCGGTCAACAAACAGTATGCGTTTATTCCTGACGAGATCATTCGCGATTTCATAGAAGCGTGTCCTGTCTGTGTCACCAAAGGCGAAAGGCGAACCACCTCGTCCGACGTACACTCACTACTCTCAAGCCCCTCTGAGGACATCTCTGGATCACCCATCATCGGCGACTCGAACGATCAAGAGCTCGCTTCTCTCAGTGCATTCACTCCCTGCGTGTTCTCCCGTCCCACTGTCGAGTCTGAGTCTAGTGATGAGCTTCCCGATCCGCCGCCACTATTCTCACGGTTCTCTTCCGCCTCTACGCACTCTTCGGACTCTCGCGGTGCCCTTAGTCCTCAAAGTCTACCCATGTCTCGGGAAGTCTCTCTGTTCCAAGGTCTTCCCAACGGATGGCAATATCGCATGGACGACTACAATGCGGCATTAGGCGATTTCATGGAAAGGAAAGACTCAATGATGACGCGCCGAGCGAAGTCTCAAAGGGACCATCCTCGAGTACCTAGTGTTGCGCCGTTGCGGAGTGCTAATTTCAATAACATGTTCAAGAATGAACAAGATGAATCGATCGATAACGAGAACTGGTCTGGGGTAATGTCTTCCCCACTACATCATATCTTCCCTAGTTCACCTGTTCTCCCTGCTCTAGTTCGATGGCCCCATTTTTCTTGACCAGAAACCTAGTGATGAATAAGATTTGGTAGCACTGTGTAGCGAGCCTTTGTGAATTAGGTTGAGCGGCACATGTATTCTTGTGTATTTTGTTTGCCATGTCTTTATTCGTAAATGTAGTACCGATTCATGCAATGTATCTTCGTTCATTTTTTGCAAATGTTTTCAAAGCTGCTCATGCCATCCACGATGCTGTGGGCACTAGTACCCAAAATCCCCAACATTTCATACCCGCACCTAGTAGACGTACATTGCAGCATTCACAGGCAAATGACCCCTAACTGTAGATGCAGGGACAAAAACAATAATCAAAAATAGTCTCCAACACCAACAGTAGTCTCAGTAATCCTCTCGTAGTACCTCCCTCGCGACGCCACCAGCTAACAACATCGTACTCCTCTCTCTCGTATCATCTGGTTCGAGGAAGCCAGTCTCTTCTTGAGCTTCGGCTATTTGGGTTCTGACAAAGTTATTCGGTTACATGAACAGAAGAACAACGAACTTGATCTACTCACTCGAGTCTGGATATCCACGCTCCATCCATCTCAATTTGAAGGTCCGGGCCAACATATCTGTGTAACGGCTTGGATCACGGGGGAATTGAAAGAAACAAGAAGGACGAACAGGTTGTTACGCATCACGAATTGGAGGAATCCTTTCCAGTATGGGTCTCGCTTAAGCAGCGACCCGTTCCCTACGATGATGAGAAGTTCCTTTGCCCGAGTTATAGCCACATTCATTCTGTAATATTCGTCAATTGAGTACAGAAATCAGTGAAGTTGGAATAAGACGTATACCTTTTCTTTTCGAATACGAGCCCAATGCCTTTCGCCGCGTCTTCCTTCAAGAACCTCGCTCTAGATCGAACACAAGATATGATGACCACCCGCTTTTCGCGACCTTGATAGTCCTTCATAGAGGGGCATGAATGAGACGAAAAGCATTCAGAGTTCGAGTCATACCTCTACAGTGCCAACATCGATTCTGCTCAAGGACACTTGCCTCAACGCTTCTCTCAATTTCCACACTTGTTCCCTCCATGGCGCCATAACGCCTATATCCTCCGCTTTGAGGGCGGGAAAGCAGCGACTAGCTTCAGCAAGAAGTGACGTAACTACTTCGACGACACAGCTGATTTCGCCTGGGTTGAACCAGGTCGCTCGCTAAGAAGAGCAAAAGAGAAATTAGATAAACAGACACGTATGGATGTGGAAGGACAGACCGACTGACCTCATCAACACTTTCCTCCTGTGTCTCGCGCGCCATGAACATGAGTGGGAATTTGGGGTTGGGAAGACTAGACCATGCCACCATTCCGTTCGTAGCGAAAGGCTCTAAAGAGTCATTATAAAACATTGCAGACGGAGGCATCAAGATGGTTGGATGGGAGCGATAGTTCTAAATGCAGGACAGGTGATCAGGATTACTAGCTGCTGCTATAAACAATACTCACCTTGACGAGTTTGGCAAACGGTTTTCGCATAAAGCCAGCGTTGGCATGTCCGTTTATGCTCAACGAGGAATGACGACTATAGCGGTGGCCGATAGGCGAAAGGGAAGATCGTACTTCCACTGGGAGATCTGCATAAAGCGGACGCTCAAAGAGTCGTTCCAGTAAAGATATATCAAGTTCATATGAACGTGCTTGGTCAGACGTGATGATCGGTCCCACTGTGAAGAAAGAGAGGCCGTGTCATCTAGACCGATAAGTATTGCAAAAAGTTGATGAACGAACGTTGATTTGGGTCCCCGCAAAGGACCAGCTGGGGTGTAACCGATAGAGGGTGGTAATTAAATGAATCTTTAGATTCGTTCTCCGCCGTAGGTCGAGGGAGAACCACGGAGATTGGAATGAGAAGTTCTGGCTCAGAGCCTTGCGCAGCCTGGAAACCTCGCTCTCAGCGAAATTGGAACAAGGGCGACGCAGTAGTTTAATGTCACCTCATCAATAAGCAAATGGGTCCAATGTGGTACAACTTGATGCTTAATCCTTCTATGAGGATGTATAGATGACATCGTCTGTTCTTCGAGTTCGCACATGACCGCGTTGGTACAGAGAGCATTCACGAGAATGCTTGCGTCGAGACACGAAGTGACTACCACTCGATACCGCATGAGTGACGGCCAAGGCGGTAGGGCGAATTTATCGTTCTCGACATCTGCATCAGTACCAGGTCATAAAGCAGAAGACAAATACTAGGTGATAGCTTACAGCAAAACTGCCGAATAGGATCAGGTACTTCGGCAAACGTCCTGTTTTCGTCATTGAGGCGGAGCATATCACCTGGTTGCAAAGTTGTTCCTAGACGTAGGGCGAGAGTGTCAGTCGCAGGGTTGGACGGCGCACAGAGCAGGACGTGAGCTTCAGGCTGTGTGCGCAAGATCTGATGAACGCATTCTACAATGGTTCTGATGAAGGCGATCAAATGAGAAGGGGCCTTGAGATTGTCTGAGAAGCATACCGAGTCTTTCCTGTTCCCGGAGGACCATTAATGAGATAAGGAATCGGGGATTGATACATGGCGATTGAAATTGCCGCAAGCTATACTAAGTAGATTAACTCCATCAACTAGGGACACCAGAACAAAAAACTTACCCGCTGTTCAGCATTCAACCCATTGTCAACCCAATGTTCCACAGATATGTTTGGAGGTGTGGCTGGAACGGGCGGATCGGTCAGCAAGTCATCGAATTCAGGGAAGAACCATCGGCGAGTAAAATTGTCCTTGTTGGGTGATTTCAGCGCATCACCGATGGTAGTCGCGGCCACATCCATAAGCACAGAGGGTCGTGGATTCGTCAAGAACGAGAGATTGAACACTGGTGGTATTTTGTCATCTGTTTTGAAGACGGGCAAACCTTCGTGTATCTCTTGTCCGGGAGCAGGTGGGATGTACGTCTGTATGTGTAACTTGAGAGAAGGGCAATGGAATTCTGAAAAGTCATACTTAGTATATGACAAAAAACGCAGAACGTATACGTACGGATGTAACCTTCTCTTTTCTTCAATGTGGTTACCCTTCCCTCGAAAGCAATCCCGCTCCCAACTTTCCACTCAACGAGCACCTCTCTCAGATGCACAATATCTCCAATATCCAGCCTAGGATGATTCTCCCGAATCCCCGGAACATGCACAGCGAATTCGGCTGCCTCCCAATTCTGTGCACTGACACTCATTCGCCACAAGACGATATTTTGTTTATCGGTCGCCATTTGGTCCAACTCCCAGGACAGCAGTGCATTCCAATGTTTATGATAATTGTCAATGTTCAGGGGAGGGCAAGAAACCTTCTCGGGAGAGGGTAAAGCAAGAATAGTAGAAGGGTACAAATGGACGTGTTTTTCACTTAACGAAGATGGTAAAAAGGATGTATAGTACAGAGGGGAAGGGAAAACGGATGAAGGATTCAGTGGTTTGAATGTTTGAGTTTGATTTTGTATATCTTTTAGATACTGAGGAATGAAAATGTCCGCCTAAACTCGAAACACTCAGACTCGTAGCTTCAACAACAGAAAAGAAAACAACGCGTACATATTTATCGAGTTTTTGAAACGTAGAGTTCTGGACGGTGTACATAATCAGATCAGACAGTATATAGTCAGAAGCAGGACTTACTCCAATTTCTCTTATGGATGGTACCGACGAGGAAGCAAGAGATTGGGATACAGATTGAGAACTCGCAGCTGAAGCAGATATCTGACTGTGACTGGGACTTGATCGGATTTGTACAGCGTTGTTCGTTGATGGACAAGAAGTAAACATATCGTGGGGCGAACAGAAACCTGGAAGAGACGCAATTCGGCCTCTCCAGTACGCACAAACGCTGGGATCTTCAGTTTTCTCAGGAGCGATGGACGTTGAGACATCCGCTGCTGGAGAAAGCCTGGCATTTCTAGCAAATTGAGAACCCGGTGGAAAATACCATCCACTTCCGTTACGAACGAAAGGAGAATTAGGATATCCTGGGACAGGAGGAAAATCCAATGGTGCCGGTGGATAGTTTACTTGATTAGGTGGCGCAGCATAATAAGCGAAGTTGCTTGGATGCCCTGGATAATCTGGATAATGAGGATAGAATTCGGGAGGATTGGGGCCATAATAATGTTGCAGTGGGGGGGGCGCATACTGGAAATTCATGGTAGCTTGGAATGTCTTTGATGGAGTCCTAGCCACTATTCCAGGCTATAAGATTTATTCGATGCAGAATATCAGAGTCTACATCAGTGAATGTTGTTGCCTTTGTCGTCGCCGTCGACCAAGACTTGGTGATGGTTGAAGACGAAGCTGCGAAAGGGGCGAAAACGTGACCGTTTATGTAAACGAATGATCGTAACTTCTACTCTTGCCTGACAGAAGTGGATTGGTGGTCGCGGTTCGATTGCAAGTGGGATGAGCTATTCATATTCGAGTTATCAGGCCAAGTGACTAGACTTGGCAGACGATTGCCGAGTCGAATAGTGGCAAGAGAGAGGCAAAATGGATCAGTCGGTTGAATTTTGTTCATCTGTCTAGTGCTGACTCTTAAAAGGAGGGTCCAAGTGCTGAAGCGCTGAAGCGCTGAAACGCCGGCTTCGGGAAGTATCCAGATGAAAGTACTGTAGTCTGTAGGAAACTTACAGGGTCGCTTGCCATCCACTGTATGTATTGCAAGTGTTTTTAAACAAATCATTTTTGATATTTCAGGCTGTCCCCAACGCTCACGAACACCCTGAGCAAGACCGTGAAACAAAGCGGAAGTATGAGTCAAGGTAGAACCTGGGTAGAACACTTCTGGGTTGCTTTTGACAGTAAATAAGTGCATTGAAGTCTGTACAGTGCTGCTTAATTCAACTACGTCCATGCAGAATGTATTAGATGCGAAAAGAAGATATGAATGTGGCTTCATGCTCGTAATGGCTGTATGCGTAACGATGCTGGAAAAAGAAAGAGAAGATGCGGGTTTCACTGTAGAATGCTTGGTGTACATGAGCCAAATGCAGTACGGGGAGAAGAGAGAGAAGGAAGAAACCAAATTGGCAATATACAATAGGAAAAGAAATGAACAGAAGATATAGCAAACGAAAACCGTCACATTTCATCAAGAATTGAGGTTGGAAGTTCTCTATGTCCAAAACCCAGTATTCAAATCTTCAGCTCCCTGAAGCCCCTTACATCTACCCTCCCACTACCATTCGAATTCCATTCACCTACTGCATCAGCTCCGCGCCGCGTGGCCGATCTTGTAGCCCTCCCCGCTGGAATGGTAATCTTCCCTGATGCAGCAGAGCGAGTTTTCGGTAAACCGAGTTTCTTGCGCTCCCGACGGGTCAAGGGACGCTCGCCCAGGGCTGAGGTTGAGCTGACTGCTCGTCGTGCCTTTATCGTTGACTTGGCTTTGGTACTGGCAGAGACGGGGCGAGTATGGTTGAGATTAGGTTCCAGCCCATCTTCATCCTCATCATCCTCGTCCTCGTCATCATCAACATAGTCATCTCCGTAGTCGTCGGCTTCGTCGAGCTCTTCTAAAGATTCAGAGACCGAAGACGACGAACCGCCTGTATCAGGCGATAACCCCGGTGTTGTTCGGGGAGATGAACCGGAGAGGTCTTGTTCATGCTCTTCCGTAGCATCTTCGTCAATATC
The DNA here is from genome assembly GCA_000296255.1 of Omphalotus olearius VT 653.13. Lineage (NCBI taxonomy): Eukaryota > Fungi > Basidiomycota > Agaricomycetes > Agaricales > Omphalotaceae > Omphalotus > Omphalotus olearius. The sequence goes on from JH814836.1 coordinate 216,314, forward strand.
ACCTTCAGCATCCTGGTCCGCGTCCTCAGGCTCGTTATTGTCATTACTGAGATCAGGCAGCACGTCTGGATCAGGGTCTCCCTCGGCATCTGCATCTGCATCAGTGTCCACATCCTCTGGCGAAATTTCCACTTCTGCACTTCTATGACCATGCCGACCTCGATTCTGCGGTGTCGTAACTTCCTGCGTCTCGTCCATTCTACTGCGTTTACTGTCTCCGCTACTGGCCGAAATGCCAGAGTCAATGCTGCCCTCCTCGTTGATGCTCTCCTCGAAAGATCTCTTCGGACTTCGTTGCGAGCGCGGAGGAGGATTAAGGTGAGTGAGGTGGGTTAGGCGTGACAATGGGTCAATTGCGACTATCGTCGAGTTTGCACATGAGTAAGAAGATTGGGACGAGGCATCCAAGGGAGTGGATGTCGAGAGTACACTACTGGACGACGCATGCTGCACGTGTGGATGTTGTGGAGGGTGATAATACCCGAGACTCGACGTTGATGTTGATGCTTGTCCAGAAGGTTGAGACGTGGACGAGGGGTATGTATATACGCCGTTCACTGCGGCACTGGTGCCCTGGGAGAACTGCGAAGGATGTGCAGGATACGTACATGGATATGTCGCGTAATTGTACGGATAGGGAGAATATTGTAAGGGCCCATATGGTGCATATGTGAAGGGATAGGCAGTATAGGGATTTGGGGCTGTCGCTACTGGAGCAAGCCCGCTCGATGTGAGCTCTCCATTTGGCGATGCCATATATACATCGCTAGCACCAGTCATGGATTGTACGGCGGCACCAGGTGCTGGTGAGGGTGAGTGGGAAACTGGAGGGCTCGTAGTGACGGACGGTGGTGCTGAAACGGGTAGTGGTACAGCCGCCGCCACGTCCACGTCCCCCACTCCGCTTTGGCTTGGAGCTGGAGAAGGAGAAAGGCTTGACAACGGAGATGCACCTGCTGAGATCGGTGTAGGCGCCGTCATGGACAGCGTGGGCGGTACCATGAAAGGTCGCGCTGGGATCCTCAGCTTGAAGCCGGATCCTGTACTCGAGGGTTTGACAGACGAAGAAAGATTAGCTTCTGACGCGCTTTTCTGCTCGTCCTTTATCTTGGACTTGGGTTTGTCTCTCGGAAGCGCAGAGGTGGAGCTAGGTCTACCAGTAGCCTTTTCCTTAGCTCTAAGTCTTCCCGCTTCCTTCTCTTTCTCCTTTCGTTCGCGCTCTTTCTTACGCGCCTTGGCAGCGCTAAGATGCTCGTCTGGAGGCGAGGAGGTACTTGAACTTGCAGAGGTTGAAGATTCGGAGGTAGGAGGAGGGGGTGTCTCGTGAACATTAGGAATGCCACTGTGTGGGCCTCGAAGACTACGGACGGACGAAAAGTGTTCCCAGTCGTGATAACTACCGTATTTGAAGTATTCAATCCAAATTGGAACATGTCATATCAGCAGGGAGCGCGACAAGCACAGAATGAACAAAGGGCGAAGGGCAAAGGGAGAGGTAAGCTCTCAAGGAATTGAACAGAGACGAGAAAAAAGCAACATACGCGACGTATATCGTCGGTCCGCCTTCGTCCTCCTCGTGCTCCTCTTGTTGAGGCATGGGAGCATCCCCGACGCCGTCCAAAATCTTTTTGGACCCCAACCTAGTGTGTTTCGAAGGCGAATCCGGGGAATTCTTGGACTTCACTTTCGGACTCATTGGCTGCTGAGGATCCCATTGGATCACATAGACCAACCCAGGTTGGATAACCTTGATATTTCGCCTTGTGAGATGCGCGAACGCTGACAATTCCATGTGGCCACCATAGGTCGCATTCTGACGCATTCCAGCAACGTACGCACTCAGTCCGCCGCCTTTACCCTTGCGAATGCCACTGTCGCCGAATTCATCGATATCGACGAACCCTTCGTAGCGTTCAGGATGAGCCTCTATGAAGTCGCAGATGTCACGACGAACATCTGCGTGGCGAGAAGGGGAGCCGTAGTACTGGTCAGATAATGCCCTGAACAGACAGTTGCCATCCCCTAGGGTCGGAGCTGCGTACAGTCCCAGAGAACGAAGCTGATCATTCAGCTGGGCAGTATTTTGCAGCGGATCCGACGTCAAAAGCTGGATAGCCAGTGTGAGTCTCTTCCAAGCACAATTCCACGGAAATCTCGTCAATGAAGACTCACATTAGCTCTGCCAGAACTTCTCGTCGCCCTCGTCCTGTAAGATTTTGTCTGTTTCTTTGCAGAGCCCATTGGACTTTCCCCGATTTTTCTGTTTCTGCCTCAATGCACCCCTCTTTTGGGGTCCGTACACGGGCAAGAGGACTCCGGTCACCCCTGAAGTTGGCGCCACACTTCACAACGTGGGGCCAGATTCTCACCTTTTCTGAATAACTCACTCAAAAGAAAATCTGAAACGTTCTTCGATCGTCATATGAGCACTCTATCACATACGTGTAGATCTAACTACCACAACAATGTTCGCATTAAATTCCCTTTCGTTTGCCAGAAGTCCCTGGCCAGGACCTCCCAGAATTTGAAAACTTCCTTCTTATAGCCCTGTTGTAGCCTTCTTTCTTACGTACTAATGTGAAGACTAAAGCCAACACAACTAACAAATTCTATGTAGGGTCCTCGCGATCGTATGTATAATGTACATACTGTAGTGCGTGGCCTCCGATCCACTGTAACTCTGCGAGAAGAAGAGTGACACAATGTCGGCAACAATGCCGGCCATCAGGAGATTCAATCAAAATATAGCCCTCCGTCGATGTTTATCTATGAGAGAAAAACATTACATGCCAGAATTCCAGAAAACGCCAATTGGGGCTTACCGTTTGACCTGTAGAGCAGCAGAGAAGTCGCTATAAGTACAACACAGAAACAGAGCCGCCGCTGAGAGCACTCGCCTGTCAGGAATTGCGAGTCTTGTGAAGCAAGGTATGACACCAGACCAGCAATATCCCCAGGCACGCCAAAGCGTCTCATGGCAAGACGAGACGCATACTGGAATACAAAATTATGATGTTTCAACATGAAGCCCTCAGTTTGTCACTGACCGTTTCAAACAATTTATCGGCGTCGCCACCACCGATTGCGCTACCCGCCGCCCGGCCTTTTACCCGTCATCAACCCTGTACACATTGACAATGAAACCAGAGAATTGTGCCTTACCCATTTCTGTATCAACTGGACCTAGGTTCTGGATCAAATTCTGTTATCATACCGCCAACGATTGACACGATTTACCTGGGGCATACGCATTCACCGTTATTCCATACTGTCCTAACTCCTGCGCTAAGAACTTCTGTGAACGTTTCGAGCCCGCCATAACCGAATAGTCAGCTTACCAGCAGTCTGTGTCAAGCCCCTAACAGCGAACTTCGTTGAAGAGTATATACCCATCAATGCCATCGCCTGCTTGCCCATACCAGCACAAGCACCGATGATGCGTCCACCACGACCTTGTTTGATCATTTGCAAAGCGGCGTACTTGTAGCACAGAAAAGTCCCTCGCGCATTGACGGCAAAACCTTTGTCCCATTCATCGACAGAAACTACAGTCTTGTCATCGCCTGCACTTGCAACTAGAACATCTTGGACACTAACCTTCGGTAATAGGTTGTCCGGCACAAGGACAGATGGCAGCGTTCGCGACCATCTTCAGAAAAACTTTCATATTTTCGAATACCCCACACTGAATGAACATGAACTCACAACGTCTAAACCTCCAAGCGCCTCCACCACACGTCCAACCATAGACGTCACGTCGGCTTCCTGGGAGATATCAGCAGGAAAGACTTGCACTTCGCTTCCTGAAGTCTTTTGTATAACGCTCTGTACAGCCTGTAAATCACTAATCTTTCCCGGTATGTCGTTCAAAGCAACTTTGAATCCGTCCTGAGCAAGTCGAGTGGCGATAGCTAAGCCTATCCCTTGAGAAGCACCAGTGACGAGGGCGACGCCTTTCTCGACGCCTCCATTGCGAGAATCTGATGCAGACATGTTATTGAAATAACAGGGATGGACTCGGAATAGCGGTAAAATGAAGGGCAGAGTGTTTGATCATGAGCACTGAAGAGATCGCTGGCTTTAACCAATTGAGAACTGTCCTAGTTTGCTGTACAGTACAGCTGGACTCAATCTGACATACGATTGCGGTCATGTGTACCTAGATATAGTTACGAGGCCTTTATTGATTGACCCTGCAAGAAGCAATGCAACAGCGACACATTCAATCAAAAAATAGTCCTCCATCGATGGTTATCTATAAGACAAAGAACGTCACATGTCAGAACACACCAGTCGAGGCTTAAGCGCTTTACCGTTTGACCTGTCAGTGTAAAGTGGCCGAAAAGTTGATATGTAAACACAAATCAGGCTGTACGGAACACTCACCTGTCAAAAATTGGGAGTCTTGCGAAGCGATGTACGACACCAGACCAGCAATATCCGCCGGCACACCGAAACGCCCCACGGCTACACGAGACGCATACTGGAATGCAAAGTCATAATATCCCTCAATCAGTGCAATAAAGCAATGCGAAGCAAGTATCACGGACCATTTCAAAGACTTTATTTGCATCCCCAGCAATTGCGCCAGCCGCTGCCCGAGCTTTCATCTATCATCAATTCACCGCATGATGAGCGAAAGAATCGTGCTTTACCCATCTCTGTATCGACCGGACCTGGTGTCTGAATGAGACTTCGCTAACAAATGAACAATAACTGTAGCACACCCGGAGCATACGCATTCACTGTTATCCCGTACTTTCCTAATTCCTGCGCTAAAAATCTCTGTCAAACGCTTACAGGCCACTGTAACAGAATGTTCAGCCTACCGGCGGTCTGTGTCAAGCCTCTGATAGCGAACTTGGTCGAAGAGTATATGCCCATCAATGGCGTCCCCTGCTTCCCTGAGCTAGAACAAGCACCAATGATGCGTCCACAACGACCTTGTTTGATCATCTGCAAGGCAGCATATTTGTAGCACAGGAAAGTCCCTCGCGAGTTGATAGCAAAAGCTCTGTCCCATTCAGCGACAGATACTATGGGCCGATGATCAGTCTTTACACCCTGGAACACTTCAGCCTTCGTGTACTGACCTTCAGTGATAGGTTTCCCGCAAGGACAGACAGCAGCGTTTGCGACTATCTTCAAAATTGCTTCAGACTTGATGACTCCACGAAGAGCGACCAAACGACTTACAACATCCAATCCTCCAAGCTTTTGCACGACTCCTTCAATCATAGACTTCACGTCGGCTTCCTCAGAGATATCAGCAGGAAAAACTTGTATGTCCCTTCCTGTAGTCTTCCGTATGGCACTTTGTGCTGCATGCAGTGCGCTGATCTTTCCTGGAATATCGTTCAAAGCGACTTTAAATCCGTCCTGGGCAAGTCGAGTAGCAACGGCGAGGCCTATCCCCTGAGAGGCGCCAGTAACGAGAGCTACACCTTTGCTTTGATGCTCACTGCCAGATGCAGAAGCGGACATAGTGTCTGATCAAAGGCTTGAGGAAGTCGTGAAGATGAGCGTTGTCCTTGAGCTTGAGAAGGGATGTATTGCTTTAAACTGACCAGCGGACCTGCAGCGTATGACATGTGTACGTGTTGTTTCCTTGTACATAAAAAGAGCCATGAATGAAGATTCATTAACATGTTTTGAGGACTCACCAGCTGCCAGCGACCAGTTGTCGATTTACTCCAAAGAGTATCTGTACACTGTCCTGTTTACGATTCGTGCAAGGAGGTCGCCGCATGGTAAGGGTTTGGATTCTGGCTACTGTCGGACAGCCGTACCAATCCATTCAAACTTTGAGCAGCTTCCTCTGACTCTCAATGGACAAACTCTGGGAATTGCAGTCAGCCTGCCTACTAATCGCCCCGAGAAAAACATGCGCAACGATGATCCGGAAGCCGAGGAGCTTGTAAAGTTCTCGCTTATGTAATCTCCGTCTCTTACGTAAGAACAAGTATTCGCCCTCAGGCCCAGGTCAGGCCAACCATACGCTGTCTTTTCTGTCGCTACTAGTACTACGTAGCTACCAGCTCTCATGTCCACCCTCAGATTTCCCTTCCGCCAGCTAGGCCAGCTGGAGATCACTATTCGCTGCGACAAAGCTGGCGCGGAACCTTCTTTCTCTTTCAGCTTCAACTCCTTGATACAAGCGTTCACTGATACAGAACCAGAAGCGCAACAGGGTAAGTAGGCTCTTTTCGCCGTGAGACAGTGAAATATATTATGATGATACTTTTATGACCAGTTTGTTGTAGCAAATGCGAGCTCTTCTCTAAGCTCGCTTTGAACCTGGAAAACGGTCTTGACGGCGATGGAAGATACATGAAGATTGTAACAAAACAAGCTGATCAAGAGGAATTGAACAATGGCCTCACGCAGCCTGTCGTTGGTGGAGAACAAGATACTGCTCCATCCCAGTCTGGATCTCCGGAGAGTGCAATATCAGACCGGAGAGCCGACAATGAAGTAAGTCTGTGTAACTGTTTCGACGAAACATCTTGGAAATAATTTTCCTCCAACAGGACTTGGAAGTATCTGCAAATGACCAACAGCTTGTTTCTTTGCGCTTGGATCACAGCTCCCGTAAGTGGGTTCTCTTCGCTCTGGCCCCGGCTCCCACTCAATCACGTTACAGAGTATCACCCAACTGCCGTCACCGAGGAAACCTCCACAGCAGGTATGTCCATGTTCATACGGAATCTGTTCCATTGTTTGACATGGGGCTTTTAGTGACCGGCTCAAACATGTCCGACTTGCATACTCTGTCGACATTTCCCGCGGACTGCAGCTTCTCTAATTTGAGCAATGACATGCTGTGGAACACGGGGATATGTGACTTCTCTTCCCAGGAATCCTCCCCCAGCTGTGGTCTCGATGATTTTACCTCTACCTCGAACTATTCGCAAAATTCATTGCCACTGTTGTCTCCTTCCTTCACGTCGCTCTCCCAATTCTATTCATGTTCTGATTCCGTTTCGTCTGAGGACGTGGTATCAGCCGTCTCGTCATCTTCACGTTCGCAATCGTCTATCAAGCGCGATTCGCCTCCCGCTCTTTCCACATTCCAATTTATTGGCGTTGGTCATACTACTGAAGCACCGATGCCTGCGTCATCTTCTTATTCTCAATTCGCTTCTCGCAATGAAGCTCTGCTTTCTCTCTCGCCAAGCGCCTCTCCTTCCAAACTTCTAGAATTTTCTTCCACATCTCCATCTAGCTCCGGTTCTGGCCCCCAAAACAAGCGCCAGCGGAGCACATCATATTCCTCTCAGTCGGCGTCACCCTCTGATTCCGCTGATCACCCGAAAACTAAAATGCGTCAATTGACACGAAGCTTCAAATGCTCTTTCTCGCCGTGCAAAGCCGACTTTTCGCGCAGACACGATTTGCTTAGACACGAGTATAATGTGCATGGGAAGCAACAAGAGTGGATGTGTGATAGTTGTAAGCGGTGCTTCTCTAAGAAGGCGTCGCTAGAGAAACATAACTGCCCGACGTTGAGAGGTGCTGCCGGCGATGCGAGGGACGTGTTTCGAATGACAATGGTGGATGACAGAAGGGGTGATTTGATGTAAGTTTTCATAGAATGGGTACTTATTTTGTCGATTTTGCGATTTTATTTACTTCCCTTTCTGCGCTTTCGTGTTCGTGTATAGTATGTATTATTGATGTTTCATAGTTTCTTACTGCACTGTGAGTGGGCTCGGAGTGGCACGCCCAGGCTCGCTTGGAAATAATTTATGTTAGGAGTGGCACTGTCGTACCAAGTACTTAGCATACATTCATTCTTTTTTACTCTCTATTATTTGCGCGAGTGTCATTCTATCCAACCATGCTGCGTTTACGACCGCGCAGACGGACTGATCGTTCGAGGTTAGTGACAAGGCTCCTGGAAGAAAGAAGAAACTCGCCATCATCCAACCTGGTCTTGATCGCCTGCCACTCCTTACCCATTTTCTTCTCGTATGCGGCCAGAACGGACGCGAACATTGGCCCCGAGTCTGGATGTGTAGAAGCGAACGCGCGCTCAAGGACGTATAGATCAACAGCTTTGTCCTCGATCAAGGTGGAGGTATATGATAAGCCGAAATCTATAAGGACCTGTAACATCATAGCCATGATTAGGATTAAGCACGAGGTGGTGGAATCAGGTCGTACTAATTCTGTCCTGACATCGAGTGATTTGGAAGTGGATGGATGTCGAAGCATCATATTGGAGGTTGTCAGGTCACCATGAATAACGTCTGCTTGGTGCATCTTCGCGATCTCTGTGCCTACTAAGATCATCAATTCATCTATGATCACAAATGGTGTCAATTAGAGTAATGTTCGCAAAGATCAAGTAGAATGCCATACCGACTGAAACTCCATATTCTTTCAAGCTGTCCACTTGCTCCTCTTCCTCTCTTATTAAGTCAAGGTCATCAACTCCCTCTTCTTCACCTTCAGCACCACCTGGCAAAAGTCTCCGGACACTTTCCCCCTCAATCCATTCCATTCCGAGCAAACCCTCGGTAGCGTCTATCATCCGTATTCCAGGCACACATACACCGGACCTATCGTGAATCATACAACCTCATATGAGTCCAAGTACACGCCTTATTTCGACCGATGAGGACGCAACACAAGAGTCCAGCCGCGAGGAACAAACGAAAGTATGACCCACCTCAAACATTTCAACAATGCCCTTGCTTCTCCCGCAAGCCGAGACCGAGTGAGAGAAATATCGAGGGTTGGGTGTCTGTAATGTTTATGAAATCGGTACTTGAGTAAAATCGGGGGAGATTCGGGTGTTAATTGAGCCTTGTAGACTTTCTATCGGGTCGAATTATTCGCCGTATAAGAGAATTGACATCGGAAAATAGTCAAAGGGGACTTGCAGCTTCTGCACCTTGAGAGATAGAAGCTGAAGAGATCAAGAGATTTTGAGAAATTGAAGGTGTCATTTGTAGCGTAGAAATTGCTGGCAGCGGGCAGCTGCACAGAGGAATAAATGTATCTTGTTTGGCATTGTGGAGGAGAGAGGACAATAGCTTTTCAAGCTTCAAGGGGCGCTTATCCAGTAGTACCAGCTTGTTCACCGACGGAAATGACTGAAGAGAAGTGTCTGTCAAATTGCCTGCTCCTGCTTCGTTCTGCTCTAATTTTTATAATTAGCCCCGTACGCAGCTACTGCTCATATCCCACTCATCAAGTCCCCGAGTCTTCGAGTCCCGCGACCTGTAAGATTTCTCTACTCATCGTTTGAGTGATAGTTTTGACTGATTGAACATCTCCGAGTGACAGGTTGAACTTCCGCAGGATATACATCCACTTCCAGATTCAGTGACGGCATACGTATGTTGTTATCTTCCTCAGTTTTCAATAACTGATCTAAATGCCACACTAATACCTCTGCAGTTTGTCTACCCATTTACCCTGGAACCTCACGTTTTGACGATGGAGACCTCTCGGCAATCGACCCTGTCTGCACATGCCGCAAGACGGGAAGCGTACCTGAGGTCCCGGGAAGATGAAAAGGAGCGCAGGAAGCGCGAAGCACTGAGGAAAATTGCCCCTGGTTTTGAACCTCAAGGTTCGGTCCTTGTTCCAACGCGAGCTGCTTCAGTTCCCCTTAACCCGAACTCGAACATTATCCCTGAATCCGCGAGACATCGGCACACTAAGTCTGTAATGGAGGATTTGGTGGATCAGCTGGCAGCAATGGACTCGAGCTCCTGAAACGGCCCGCGCTGTGATAATTATGTATCTGTAAGCTCGATTCGTATTCCTAGCTTGTACGGAACTGATAGTTACATGTATTTTATACGCATATAATAGACACATTATGCATTGGTCGCTGATCTATGATTGGATTAGAATGACACACTCATTCAGATGCACCAGATGGCACTACGCGTTGGTGGCCAAGAGTAGACTGAAGTGCATATAGTATTGTGAGATCAGTTTACATCGTTTAGCGTTTTATATGTAAGCTGACGTAGTCTGCAGCGATGACGACTCGGAGGTGGGATCTACTATTCCATGGTTCCTATTACTCACCTCCATCGGGGCATCTCACCTCCGTCTCTGTCGCCCAAACTTCTGTTTCTCGTCTAGTGGAACCTCCCATGGTTGCCGAGCGTGGTCTGCAAATGAGGGCGCCACCGCGTTGAATGACATTGAGTGTTATCACAAAACAGTTACACAGTCACGTACAAATGATTACTGGATCACAATTCAGTGTACGACGAGTAACGGCCAAATCTTGCCCGGGACACGAAACCCGTGCTCACTTGTAGGCCAGAGATGGTGGAGGGGTAACGGGACACCCAAGCCTTCGGAGTCATCAGGCGTTCTGATATCTTCAGTCGAGGACTTAATTAGGTCACGCAGATTCTCCCGAAGTCGTGTGGCGTGCTCGATTTCACCTGATAGGCTTCAACATGTCGGATATCACGTCCCTGGTCAATTCTCTGCCTGTTTACAACTCACTTCGTGTCCTAAAGAGGTGCACTGGAGAGTGAAACCGAATGGAAATAGGTGCCGGTTCCTTCGGAGATCGTGGCTCACCCCCGGAAGTCGCGGCGCAACCAATACTCAGTTTCTAACAACTTCCCGGCATATGTTTCTGGAACGAGCTAGGTTTTCATATCCATGGCGGCCCGGCGACGTGCGAAGAATCTGAGCACGAAAGTGAGTATCGTTCAATTATCAATATCGGCGCATCACAAACACCGATTCTTGGATTGAGTCGGCCACGAATGGCTGCTGGGAAAAAACGTCAAACTAAAACTCAAAATGGACCCCCGGTGCTTGCTTATTCATTTCAAGAGAATTTGCGACAATACTCTTGGTCAAGTCTATCGGGGATGTTTCTCGTCCTTGACGCTGGAATGCGACTCCACGAGTGCCTGGAGTAGGTGGAGGTGCACTTCCGTCTCGGCTGCTCAAATGCAGTAACGTTTGGATACTGCGCATGCAGTTTATACGCCATGCTAAGAGCGCCCGTCACGAAGACCTGTATTTTTTCCGAGATCAGTTTAGTTTCCAGAATCCGGACATCGAAGGCTTGATTGCATATTAAAGACGGGTTGTATTCTCATGAGGCGCACCCCTACTCCTACTCCTCCTTTCAATCCCTGCTCAGTTTGGACACCCTCACGCTACCATGCATCCCAGTAGCTATCGCTTGAGGCTTGTGCTAGAACTGTTCTGTTCGTTGGTCCTACCCTCATTGATTTTCTACCTCTTCACGGGAATATATGGAGTGTCATTTGGTCTCTTATCGATCCCTTGCTATCTTGCATTCACCATCTGTTGGGCAGTGATAAAAGGAGGGCTGGTCAAACTCTTGCAATACCGAGAGCGAAAACAACTGGGTGCAAAGGAGATACCACGTGTAAACGGTCGCTGGCCGGGAAACATCGATGTTCTGCTTAAAATGATGGGGGCTTTCAAAGACAGCTACGTTCTCGATGTGTACCTGAAGCTCTTTGAGGAGTATCAGTGCACAACTTTGAATACGAGAATTCTTTGGACAGATAGCGTAAGTCTTCTCCCTCATGATAGATTCCTATCAGCACCGCTGTGACGGCCGCGACTCACGCAGACGCCATTCTTACCACGTATGTGGTGGCATGGACACAAGCGTATCTCACACGCTCGATGATTTCCGCATTGGGTTACCATTCGTCTCTATACAGCAGCTAACTGACAAGATGCCGCCGTTCTAGATTATCACCATGGACCAAGAGCATTCGAAATTTATTCTCGCTACTGGATTTGATCATTTTTGGAGGGGAATTTACCAGAAAGAGCGGATGTAGGTACTTGCCCCTTTGAAGCCAACTGCTGTTGAGTTATTCCGTGGGTCTATAGGGAGACCTTCCTTGGGAAGGGGATTTTCAATCGGGATGACGATGTGAGCGGCTTTACGTCTCATCCCACCTAATGTTACTAATGAGTCAAGTAACAGATATGGCGCATGGTCAGTAGACTCTAACCAATTTGCGACGTTGTCTTGAATTTTGGCGCTTGTCAGCATCGTGGAAACACTCGCCCTTTCTTCGCTCGTGAGCGGATTTCCGATTTCGAGACGTTTGAGACGTACACCTCCCGGACTTTAAACGTTGTTTCGACTTTCGAAACATCTGATCAAGCCTTCGATGCTCAGGATCTGTTTTCACGATTCGCTCTAGACGCCGCTTCCGAGTTCTTGTTCGGCAAAAACCTGGACACCCTCTCAGCATCTCTGCCTGTCGCAGGGAGTGCAGCTTTGGGTCCTAAGGGATCTGCCACGGAGGATCCATGGGGCTCGTTTGTGCAGGCTTTTGAGAAGTCTCAGCAAGTTATCACGACCAGAGGCCGTATGGGTCGCTTCTGGCCTTTGTTTGAGCTGTTCGTTGATAAAAATGCACCGCACGCGGAGGTTATTCACAATTGGCTCGACCCGCTAGTGAAAGATGCTTTGTACGAGAAGGACCGGATGGAAAAGGTTGGGGTGCAGAGCCCTATCGGAGAGAAGAATTTCCTTCAGCATCTCGCCGAGAGCACAGATGGTGGGTTGTACGTGAATGCATTCATACTATAATGCTCAGATGAATATTTATCTAGATCCGATTCTCATTCGTGACCAACTACTGAGTTTGCTTCTGGCGTCGCGGGATACGGTCAGTTTTTTGGTCATCGTTCTTAGTCCCTACTGAGTATAATTCTCACAGACTGCATGTCTTTTAACTTTTGTCACCTATTTTATGACTATTTATCCCGATGTAGCGAAGCGACTGAGGGCAGAGGTTCTCGAGCACTGTGGTCCCCACGGCTCACCAACCTACGAAATTATTGGAAAACTCAAATATAGTGAGTACACGAGGCTCGCATGCCGGTGATGGAAAGTGCTCATCAAGACATTCCCAGTGCGGGCGGTTATAAATGAAACCCTACGTCTCTTCCCTCCTGTCCCCCTCAATGTCCGGGAAAGTCGAGCTGCATGCATACTTCCGCCGTCTGATCCTACTTTTGGGTCTGGAGAGCCAAATGACTCGCGGCCGTTTTACATGCCTGGATTGACAAATGTGGCATACATGCCTCTCCTCATTCAGCGAAACAAAGCGCTATGGGGACAAGATGCGGATGTTTTCGATCCCGAACGATGGACACAACCTGAACGCATCGCCCAGTTTGTGAGGAATCCGACTATGTTCACACCCTTCAGCGCAGGTCCACGAATTGTGAGTTTGAGAATATGACATTAATCCTGCAGTTGCTGATTCATATTCATAACATCAGTGCGTAGGCCAGAACTATGCGTACAACGAAGCTTCGTTCTTTCTGGCACGATTACTGCAGCAGTATGATTCCTTTACACTAGCTCCCGAGGCTCAGCCTGAAGGGTCACTACCACCTCCGGTGTGGAAAACTCGTCAGGGTAGACAAACTGAAGAGCGAATATGGCCTGCTGCTGCATTGACCCTATATGTCAAGGTTATTATATCTCTGGATAGCTCGTCGTTTGGGACGTTACTGATGGACCTTCTGTGACAGGGTGGATTATGGGTTCGCTTTCGCAAAGCACCTCCGTCATGATTAGAAGCATCATCTGAATCATGTATCTTGACTATGTATGTAGTAGTAGTCGATACCCAACAGGACTTCCTCTATTGCATAACACAGAATTGCGAGGTACATGCATGGATGTGCAATATGAGATGACTTGTGCTGCAGATGAGCGACAGATATCGAAAGAACTGTATAGTCCCGTCCTAGATGCAGACTCAATGCAGACTCAATACATAATCTTGAGGCCTGATTTACAGAGCTCGACGCAGGAGCAAACGGCACCAATTCAACCATCCATATGACTATCGCCGTCCGCGTCGATTGATAAGGCCGAGTTGGAACGCCCTTGACTGCTGCCTTGGGGTCGAAGAGCATATGCATCCTTCACCGATGCTGGTCCTCCTGCTTCATAGTGTTCTTGAAGGAGATCCTGAAGCAATTCTACCCTTGATTCTTTCGACTTCCTCCTCACTTCTCCGTCCTTCGGGACTTTACCTTCCCCGAGAATCAGCAAGCGAAAGCACTCGAGGTAAGACTCAATGTCACGCGGAGGGAGTGTTCTAAGAGTCCCGCGATCCCATGTGGAGGGTAGGGTGAGCTTCTTCAGCCGTGCTAGTTTTTTGAGATGTTGAGGATGTGCCGCTTTTGTCCTCGACTTGCGAAGGTCCTCAACCTTCTGCGAATGCTCGCTCTTCACGTTCTTCAATTTATCAGTTGGATGCTCCCCAGACAATCGAGATATCAGGTAATCATGTTTCAGACACACGAGGGGGTGACCATCGACTCCGTCAGGGTCATTGATATCGAGGTCTGAAAGTTTGGCCTCGGGAGGGAAAGCAGCGATGACACGTAATAAACTGTGTCGACCGGCAAGGCTGGCTTCTCGATGCGGAAGACTGTCGAGTGCCTTGAGTACACCGGCATTTCTCCGATCTGCTAAACTCTCTCCACTTTCATCGAGAGCAGCGTGGTCGGAGTGATTCTACAAGACAAGATATTTCTGGATGAGATTGGAGAGCATCAGGTTTGCCACGCAAACGCTCACCTTATTAATGAAGAATTGGTTCGGTGTCACAGTCTTTCTGGCCCGTGTTAGCTCCGGTTTGGTGATATAGTCAGCTGGGTTCCCTCCCCCTTGCAGAAACTTCGCTTGAACTGCCACCCAAATATATCGAGGGCCGTCACTGTCCATGTCAGGAGTGTGGAGCTCCAATACGAACAAAATATCGGGCCCCATCATCAGAGGCGGAAAACAGAATGCTGTATGCTTTTTGAGTTCTAACCATTCCTCTAGGCGTTCCGGCGTTTTCGCATTTTCTCCCAGACATCCTGAAAGCGAGGTCAAGGCCGGTAATTTGTTTCCAAAACTGGTCCTAGAGAAATCCACGATTTTCTCGTTGATTTCGCTACGATGTACAGCAACCAATGTCGCCCTTGCGCGACTCAACTCCAGATCCTTGTGTTGAAATTGGAATACCTCGGAGAGTAGTGTCGGCTTCTCGAAGACTCGAGTGAAGTAGTAGACGATGTAGTCTTCAAAGCCGTTCTTCGAGGTGGAGTCATTGCCTAACTCATTTGAAAGACACTTGTGCAAGACTTCGTATTTCGAATTTATCCAGACAGCCGTTGCCAGTAGAATGAGCGGCTCGCAGACGTCCGCTTGATCTCCGTCTAAAGAACTCCTCATACGATATCGTGCAAAGCCGTACTGGACGAACAATGACTCATCGGTGCCGAGTGTTTGGGCAGAGTGAGGAAGTAAGGAACGCCTGAGATAGTTGTATACCAGCTCTTTGATGGTCATTAGCATATCTTTACCTAGAGGATGCTTAAGACTTTGACGCCACGAACTAAGATATACATAAACTTACGTTTCAATAGCTTCTCGTATTGAAGCTGGGGATAAGTAACTTTCGGAAATGCGAAGAAGTCGTTCTCGTTTTGGACAAATGATATGTTGTCAGTGGCGATGATCGTTGAGAATGACCTGATATACGCGTTCAACAAGATATGAGGTCTCCGGAGACCATCTTGAACGAGCAGCGCAATGAACTCCGCCGTGAAACGAAATCTAACATGTTCGTCAATCCTATGTAAAATGAATACTTCGAAGTACCGAACCTGCCACTGAGCCAATACCAAAGCCGATGAACAAGTGCGCGACCCTGTAGAGAGTCGAGAAATGCGTGAGGAAGATATTTCTTGATGTACTTTAGCTGCGCTTCGGGAGTATCCAGACCACCCGTAATGTGAGCGATGAACAAAGGTTGTGCCTTGAAGAAGGATGAGGAAAGAGCTTCTTGCATCACATCCCCCGATATACCTGTACCAGTGATTATGAACGTATAGGCCACGCGGTCGCGCATATGACTGTGCTGGTTTAATTCCATGATTGTATTGAACCAGCAGTTAATCAGCGCTCTTAGAACAGGACGTGGATCAGCGTCCTTTACTTCACTGGTATGCGAACGGAAGGCATCGGGGAATTGCTCCACTGCATCTTGTGCTTCGTCAATAACCAGATATAGGTGTGAATTGTTTCCAACGTCCCTGCTATGGGGTGAAACGGTCATCGCGTTCAGGGCAGAATGGATTCTACACCAGTAGATCGCAATCAACTGTTGTATCTGATTGTCCTCGATATGATGTGAGTTGATAACGTCCACCAAGGAATTGAATATATCTCCTTTGTCTAATAACGTAGGATCAACTTGAAGCAACAGCCATCGCTGTTTGAGTTCTTCTTTTTCAGAGCGAATACCTCGCTGGCGCATGATCGCTAGGTACTGTTCAAACACGACCAGTCTGGACAATAGAACGACTCTGAACAGACGTCCTGCAATTTCGCAGTTGACTGTGAGTCTGTTCTCAAAGACTTGTTCGTGACCCGCGCTTTCCATTCGAGATAGATACTCAGTAAAACGCGGTGACTTGGGAAGGCGAGTGTAAATGGCATCTTGAAGATCACGAGAGCCAAGGACAGCTGGGCCGATGGTGCCCGTCTTTTGCGCGGTGAAATAAAATCCCCAATGTTGGCACAGTCCCTCAAGAATGATTCTGGTTTTACCTGCCCCGGACGTATTGACGAACAAGCTGTGGGCCAGATTAAATGGATAAAATCTATATCGCAAATATCAAGCTCACGTATGACAGCCAGGTTTGAATATTTGCGTGATGTACGGCTCGTAATCAGGGTCCCCCAAAAAACATCCCAGGTCATGTAAAAGAAGACTAGGCCTGTCCTGACAGGGAGGTAAACCTGCAGGAAGATGAAGAGTTTTGAAGAATCGAAGATCATCGTTGTCGGGAAGACTTTGGTCAGGAATCCAAGGACGAATGCCAATCTGTCCAGCAATGAGCATATCAATCGCAGGGGTAAGACCAGCTTGAAACTCGGCAAGCTTGTCCTGTAACAGAGCATGGACATGACGTGCGTCGTGTGTGGAGCATTTCTGAGCCATCTTTTCCCTGTTCAAAAATTTCGCGCAACAAAGTTATGCGGAAGCAACCCATGTCTTCCAGTTCATGGGTTTTATACGGACTAGACGTCTGCTTGATCGGGGCATTTACGCAAATTGAGAATGACTGAATTGGTTCTTGTCCGACTCAGTGGTATACGAAGCGACTGGTGGACACAGCCAAGAAAATTGAACAATAGATGCTAGAAGTAGGCATGGGCGAAGTTAACGACGTACCCGGCAAACGGCCTGGAAATATAATTTCTTGTTTTATCATTATTATTTAATAATTATGTCACGCGTAGCTACGGTGATTCCTGTCACGTAACCGTTTGATAATGCACCATGAACATCGAGCTCAAGGCTATAGTTGATTCTCTTCCGAATCTTGATGACTTAGAGGATGCTGCTTCTGTCTTGTCATTGTTCTTGAAGCACCACAGAACTCGTATAAATCCCAAATCACCACTACTGTCAATCGCGGCATGTCGGTCATTGTTGGCACAAAATACGGAGTTGTACTCGTTGCTGAAAACGGCATATAGACAGCAGGATTTCTCTAACTTCGATCAACATGGTATGCAGATTGTTCAGTTTGGTTTGAGCTACCTGATTCATGAAGCACACAGTACCCCGCATTCCACGAGTTAGTTGGGAGTCTCGCGATGAGCTACAGTCAGTCGTAGACATTCTCGACGAGGTTCGTCGTAAGGACGGGCTTGAGCGTATTGCACAAGGTGAAGAACTGTTTACCATTTGGCAAACCCAATCGGCAGAAAGCACAATCGCTGCCCACATCGAAGGACTCGGCATTCCCAGTTTCAAGACTGATTATCCTTGCACGGTCATGCACCGGCTCGGCAGCTTCACGGTAGACCCTTCTGTCAAAGAAAGACTCGATAATATATTCTCTTCCCTTCACCACACGTAGGTTGCGTTCTTGTTGAGCTCCTTGAATAGCAGCCTACTTATCTATTTGAACAGATTTCTAGTCAATGCGTCCGGCACCGGAAAGACCAGGCTCTTGCTTGAAGGTTTATGTATTCATTGGGGATTCTACTTCACTTCAGTCGTCGATTCAAGTGGCTTGGGATCAGAAGACGTCTATTCCGTCATCCACTACCGTATTCCACGCAATCGCGAATTCAATAAAATTCTATCTACCTCCGGGAATGTCGACGAGGCAATTCAATCTAACTTACGCATTACGCACCGCCGTTTCAGCGAGACACTACTCGCCCGGCTCCTTGTGTTCAAAATATTTTTGGAGCGTGCAGTCCAAGGTCGAATAACTCAGGAACACAAAAAACGCTGGCTTTTGGTGCAGCTTCGCCCCGATGTTTTGGGTATCAAGGATATTTTCGATTCTATCGAACGTTCCCTGATGGAGTCGGAAGTCACTGATAACATCGTTGAAAATGCCATCACCCAGACATTACAAGAGATATCGCATATATGGGACGCTGATGATCAGCTCTACGTTGTCCTTGACGAAGCTAATCATGCAGCCACGTCACTCACAGTGGCATATAGTGAGGACGGAGAACAATATCCTGTGCTGAAGGAGATCATTCGCTCGTGGCTGCGACATCTTGAACACCTACCCGTTTCATTCATCGTCGCCGGCACAGACGTGCCTCGTAAATATTTTCAAACGAGAAGCAACGAATGGGATAACTTCATTTGGTGCTCCAATACAGGAGGATTTGATAACCAGGAAGATCAGTGGAAGTATATCCACACCTTCTTACCTCCCGAGATTTCTTCTTCAGCCGAAGGTGAGGCCCTTCTGGAAAGGATGTGGAGATGGTTTAGAGGCAGGTTTGAGAGTTCGCTTGAGTTGATGCTCGTTCGTCTGATGATAGTTTTATACATTAGACACCGGCTTACTGCGGCCTTCATGACGATCCTACTCCAAAATGGCTTTCAGAATATGCACAGTCATCTCGACGAGCAAGTATACTCAGCTTCCAAATATTTACCAGACGATGGTGCTGAATATAACATGGGACGTACCGGTTTCAGGGATTATCATGCAGTCAGCCTGAATATATTGCGCCATAGTGAGTTTTCGCTACCCCTTTGCTCTTTCTGAGGTCTGATATCATCAGGTGATGCGATTAGGACTATGATGCACGAAGCTCTCATCCACACCATATGTCATTTTGACGGCAGGAAAAATCTGGGATCTCAAGGTTATAGGCTAGTGGTACAGAGTCAAGGACGTTTTGTGGACTCGGATATGACCTACGCTGTCGTCGATGAACCAATCATGTTGGTAGCCACTGCGAAGTGGTTCATGGGTGATTCGAAGTCAATCACAAATCTGGAATACTTCAACTCCGCAATCAATAACAGTGATAGCAGGGACTCTCACAGAATTGACTATGTCGCGCTCTACCTTGCCCTCGCTTTTGATGGGACGCGGCTTCTATCCGATATCCTCAAATTTTCGATTGTCCCTGCTTGGGCGAAGAAACCCGCCCGGCTCATTGTATGGAAGCACCTCAGCGAAAAGGCGCCTACGTGGTATACTGATGAATCGTCACACCAACTCGTCGTCGGCACTGACAACCTATCAGGTGTTCTTGAGTGGGTGAACTCAAATGTACACGAAGTTCCGTTCTGTTCGTTCACTTCCGAGTCTCACTCCACATTGATGTTTGCATTGGGATTGGGACGTGGGTCACGAGTCTGGGTCGCCTTAAAAACCCCATCTGAGGATGACGAGAGCGTAGATGTTGAAGGTATTGTGAAGAGTCTAGACATGGAGGCGATTTTCAAGCCTGAAGAGGTGAGTTGTTTCACCCCTCCATTGCACGCACCTTGACTGGGTTTTCAGGATACTTCCGGGATAGAGCATGACGAAGTCCTTCGGACCTTGAAAGCGCTTCCAAGACTGCAGTCCAACCTTGGTCCGCATGGTGTTCTGGGAGTCGTCGCTTCGTTGAAGAGAAAATTTGACCTTCCTCCTTCCACGACCTTGGACACGGACGAACAACCTGTTGCGCTTCTAAACATTGATCTGATGGAACAGCTTTGCAAAGAGTGGTCTCAGGAAGAGCTCTTTGACCGTCTCATCTTCTCCATTAAAAGAGTCGGGAAGCGAAAGCATGCTCCTGCGGACGAGGAGCAGCATGCGGCTGCGCCGAAGAGAGGTAGGAAGAAGAAAGAGAAGGCTTCTGCTGCAGGCCCTGAGGCACGTTCAGGATCCCGAGCGTCTGGAAGTGGGTCGACAGCAGAACGACGGTATAATTTTAGAAGTTCGACGATTAACAAGCGCAGGGCTACTTCGTAGCTGAACTAGTATCTAGGTGTGTACTATTTTGATTTTGATGTGCTTTCGTGTTTGCGTCTGCTATGCTATAAATTTGTACGATATGTGTAGAAAATATATGGGTCACTGAGGTGTGACATCACTTCGGAGGGCTGCGTCGCGGCCGGTCCAGTCCTGACCAAAGAAGAACAAAGCGCGATGTACGGACTTTGTTGCGAGGCACCACTTTGACATCGGTAGGTATGCAGCTCGGGTTATTGTGTACTGCTGTGGGTCCATCTTGTGGGTCCATTCTGCCCACCTGTTCATATCAGAATGAACGTCAAGATCCTTGGGTCAATCGGGAATCCTGCACTAACTGTTACTACATAGAACAAGGCCAGGTTGGACTGTAGCTGGATTGCAAACCTCGGTCCGTATGGTGTCTTGGGAGTCATTCGCCTTGTTGCAGAGAAAGATCGACCCAGTATCTCTAATGATCTCGGAAACAAATGAACAACCTGTTACACTTCTGAATGTCGGTCTGACGAGACGGCTCTGCAAAGACTTGACCCAGGAAGTGCTTCGTGATCGTCTCATCTGCTCCGCTGGCGTCAAGGGAGTCTGGAAGCGAAAGGATGTACCTGCGGACGAGGAGGAACCTGTGGTTAGTCCGAGGAGGAGCAGAAGGACGAAGGAAAAGGCTGTTGCTGTGGACACCGAAGCACATTCAGGCTTGGAAGTGGCTCACATGGTAGTAGATATAACTTCAGGAGTTCGACAGTCAACAAGCGCGAAGCTATGTAAGTACTATTGAAATTTGTACTACATTGTGCTTTCGTGCTCACTATGCTATAAGTTATACGATGACTGTATTCTTATAGTTCAAAACAAAGTGTTGCTAATGGGTCGGTTCATTTCTTAAGGCTGTGGGTCTATTCTCTGTGGGTCCGTCAGGGATTTAGCGGATATATTGGAACGACTTATCTTCCAATATTTCATCGTCTGCTTACAGGAGACTAGGATTTAGCTATGCGCGAGGCTTCAATTCCAGGCGCGTGACTGTGGGAACAATGAGATCGGCGCTAGTAGTAGTAATAGTATACGCGTCCATTTAGAACTCGACAACTCTCAATCAATGTCTGATAATGGTGGAAGATCTCTCGGGGATGGTGAGGGGGAGCCCTTGCCACCATCCTGGGGACAGTCAAACTCAAGCAGAAGGATTGGTCGCATCGGAGATTGGTCAAGCTCTTCAGGGTACGTTTGAAGCCAAGTTCGGAGAGACAGTGTAGCTTAACCCAGAGGCAAGATCATCGGGAGCTTCTCGTGGTGGAAGGATTGGCACGCTGAGAGACTTTACGTCTAGCGGCGGGCCTTCGATGGTACCTGGAGCCCAAGGCGAATCCGAATCTGACGACGACGATGAGCGTGGCGGTGAGAATTGGTTTGCTGGTGGAGAAAGGAGGTACGCCTCTAGTGATGTTCACCGCGCAACTTTACTTAATACAGACCTTTACTTATCAGCGGTATATCGGTGCAAAATCCAGATAGACCGGGACTCGGTGGCTCCCTCCCAGGAGGTAATATGGTTCGGGATCTCTTGCGTCGTGCGGCGGAGTGCGTGCTATCACATCTTATTTCGTCCCTATTCTCACTATTCATAGAGCTGGCCCTCCACCGGGTCAGGCACAGGGTACCCCGTCAAGGATTTTCACGGGAGGAGGATATACTCTCGGAGGTGACGACGTTGAAAGCACTTACATTCCAGATTCTAACCCAAGCCAACGACAAGGTATTTGAATGAATTATTTCACATGCTTTTGAACTGACGCATGTCAACACACAGAGGAACCGACTATTCGTCACCTCACATTCTGGAGAGATGGGTTCACAGTTGAGGATGGCGAATTGATGCGTTATGATGATCCCAATAACGAAACCATTCTATCTGAAATCAATTCGGGGCAAGTCGTTTTGGCGTCATCGTTTTGACAGTCCGCTGACTATTCCCAAGGCGGGCCCCGCCATCGATCCTCAATGTGCGGCCAGGAGAGCCGGTTGAGCTTCGTGTTGCTAAACGTACAGAAGAGGACTATGTCCCTCCCAAGCGCGCCGCTTTCTTCGGGAGCGGTAATCGTCTCGGTGCACCGGTTCCCGAAGCGGGCGGCTCTAGCTCTAGGTCGGGGTTAGACCGCAGTATGCCTGGCGCACTCCCCACTACCACTAGCGCATCTAGCACCTCATCTCTAAATGCGGAGCCTACGAATATTGCCACTAAGTTCGAGGTTGATCAGAGCCAGCCGATGACGAGTGTGCAGATCAGATTAGCCGACGGGACGAGGTCCGTGCTCTTAGACGTTTTCCTCCTTGTCTGCCATTGATAAGTTTACGTTTTCCGTTTCAGGATGGTCTGCAGAATGAATCTGACACACACAGTGCTTGACCTCAGAAACTTCATCAATGCGTCAGTTTCTGAACAGACTACACTGTTCATCAGTTCTCTGATTGCCTTTCAACAGCTCTCGTCCTGAAAATCTGACCCAACCCTACAGCATTTGCACTACTTTCCCGAATCGTACTTTGGATGATAACAATATGACGATAGATGCGGCCGGCTTGAAGAACAGCGTCGTGGTGCAGAAATGGGATTGAATTGCTCGTCTGACTGCCATCGTAGCGGATGATATGGCGCAACAAAGTGGAGGCGTGTGTGATATATAATTGTAAAATTTCTTTCTCTTTGACAACACAGATTGATAAGAAGGAGAAACATAACGCATACAACGAAATCGCTATCAAGTTGGACGGATGTATTTCGCAATCTAACTCAGTGTAAATCCACTGCGCCTCAACGCCTGAAGCTCAAGCCTCAACGTTGCAACGTCAACAGTACTCCACCTTGATCGCATTGACATTGGGCGAGACTCGGAAACGTATGCCCACTATTCGAATGAGCTGGTACAGTACAGCCATAACTTCCTAGATTCAGGTCAAAACCACAGATTTTCCGAATGATCGTGAAAGCCGTGAGTTTGAGATGTTGGTCGATATGTCGGACAGTGGGTTGTCGCGTTTCTCGACGAAGATAAATGATAAATCCGCTGATTTGGGCTGTGCTGGCACTGCTGCAGTGTGCTGAGAGCTAGTCTCGTACCCAGACCTCATGGTGACCAACACGCTCTGCCTACCGGATGAATCCGGCGGAGTTCGAAAAACGGACTGCAGAGCTGCGACCAAAACCTCTCTGTAGTTCGATTTGCGAACTCCGCCGGATTTATCCGAGCGGGCAGAGGATCACTCTGGGATCCATCCACCAAAGCGGCTGGGTACGAGACTACTGAGAGCCTAGGTTTGGGATAATCAAGCGCCCAAAATCTACACCAGATACAGTCGATACCATCAGCCCTTCAAGTTTTCACTGGGTCGATGAAGTGGTGAGAGCGAAACATCGCTTTGGACCGGAAAACTAGCTATTGAATCGCAACGAGACAGAGACACTGTGAGAGAAAGCAGCATTACATTGAAGTCTCATGAATGAAGCGAACCAAGTGATCCGGGGATCGGTAGACGCCTGTGAACGCAGCCTGGGATATATTACAGCCTATGATATACACATACTAATTCGATACAGATGATACAACAGATGAAGTTTCCAACAACTCCTCCGCGCTCGATATTCAAAAAGAATTCAAATCAAGCTACAAGCTACCAACGAGTTGGAATGGGAGGTTGATCCGCTAATCGCTGGATACATACACACAGATTATTCAAAGATCAGAACAAATTTTGAAGAAGGGGTCTAAAATGCACGTACTCTCAACTCGAACCTGCATACGAGGTAGCCACTTTGGCCTTTGTCTTCATAAGCCTGGTTTTACAATGTTAACAAACACGTTTGGGCAGCTAGAACGTTGACACATGCCCTTGTGACTTTATAAAGACCATCGTATCGATAGCCTTTGATGGGCGAATACTTTGACCCATCAGAACTTCCTCGAATGACGCGAACAGGACGCCCAGTTTCACGTGAGACCTTCGTATAAAGAAATTGAATGTTCTAGTTGGTAAGAAAGAGGCGAATGACGTGCCTGTAAGGCTCTGTTCATTGGATGATTGAAAGATTGATCATCGACCTGCGTCCCAGGGTTCTGAATGTAGAATGTTAAATATAAAAACAAACTGGGGTCACATAGCCAATTTTGATTAAACATACCTTGAAAGAGTCGCTCTGCCCTCCTGATAGTCGGGTTTAACAACGCAGCTGGTACATACAGTACGAAAACGCACCTGTCCCGGTATAAATTCTATAAGAGATTATATGCTGTCATTCCTCTTGAAGGAAAACAACCTGAACGTCGCGACTCACATCTCATCTCCCTTGTCACTGTCATCCTCGTATCTCCCTGAAAGTACAATTGACGCCGCTCCTGTCTTCGGACTGCCAGAAATTCCAGCGTATACACGAGTATGAACGCCTTGTTGGGCCAACTCCTTCCTAAATTGTTAGGTTAGGACAGGATTAGCACAGATCAATAGGACATAAAGAGATCGAACTTGCCTCGAAGAGAAGGTGGCCCCCACTTTCAACGAACAAGCATGTTTGACGGTGGCAGAGGTAGATTTGAGAAGATCAGCGGGAAATAATTGGGTGTTCATGAACATTTCAGCTCGTCTGTGTGTTGAAATCAGCTTGGAAGGCGTATGAAGACGTCGCATGACATAGATACCTTTTCTCGAGAGACATCTTGTGTGATAATAGAGAACAGGTTCAGATAGGTTCAAGAAAGAAAGTATCAATGTATTAGTAATACACGCGGTTGACGCGTGGTGTGGTCTGGCCCAAGCGTTCACCCACGTGACCGACTACTTTCCCTTCACTCACCATCATGTCAGGCTCTGGCTCACTCGAAAAGCAAAAACCGATCGCAATCGTTACTATTGGTATGGCCGGGGCTGGAAAATCCACCTTTGTGCAGCGAATAAATTCCTATCTCCACTCACAAGATCCACCTGCGCCTCCGTACATCTTGAATTTGGATCCCGCGGTCACCCATGTACCGTTCGAGGCGAATATCGACATCAGAGATACTGTGAATTATCAAGAAGTCATGAAGCA
The DNA here is from genome assembly GCA_000296255.1 of Omphalotus olearius VT 653.13. Lineage (NCBI taxonomy): Eukaryota > Fungi > Basidiomycota > Agaricomycetes > Agaricales > Omphalotaceae > Omphalotus > Omphalotus olearius. The sequence goes on from JH814836.1 coordinate 241,695, forward strand.
GTGTGTAATAATGACTCATTTGCTTCGCCCGAAGTAATGAATCAATCCGTATGTGCCTTGAAGGTACAATTTGGGTCCAAACGGCGGGATTTTGACCGCTCTCAACTTGTTCACGACCAAGTTTGACCAGGTGCTATCTCTAGTGGAGAAACGCGCTGAAACTGTGGAGTAAGTCATGTCTTTTTGGATGCGATTTAGCCTCGTCTGACGAATGTTCAGTTATGTCATTATGGACACTCCAGGCCAGATTGAGATTTTCACCTGGTCAGCTTCTGGTGCGATTATTACCGACGCCATAGCTTCTTCGCTACCTACAGTGGTAGCATACATCATTGATACACCAAGGACGACGGCCCCCGCTACGTTCATGTCAAATATGTTGTACGCCTGCAGGCAAGTGTACGGTTTTGATGAATGACGCCACGTTGACCTCCAAGCAGTATTTTATACAAAACAAAACTTCCGTTCATCTTGGTTTTCAATAAAACTGATGTCCAGCCGCATGATTTTGCGCTAGAATGGATGCATGATTTCGAGGAATTTCAAGCAGCGCTGGCCACCCACGGTGGCGCGCGAGACTCTGAAGGGGAGCCAACCTATATGAACAGTTTGATGAACAGCATGAGTCTCGTGCTAGACGAGTTTTACAAGCACCTCAAGGTGCTCATTATTGCAAGCAGGACCGATAACAACAGGCTGACATCGCACTCTACAGGCCGTCGGAGTGTCGAGTATGACAGGAGATGGGATAAAGGAATTCTTCGATGCCGTCGATGCTTCACGGGAAGAGTACGAAACGTACGTCTTTATTCAGAATTCACACAGAATACCTCATGATCATAACAATTCTCAGACAATATCTTCCTGAAATTGAGCGCGCGAGAGCAGCTCGAGATAAAACTCTTCAGGATGCAAAAGCTGATTCGATAAATCGGCTCATGAAAGACCTGGCCGTTGACCGAGCGAAGAACCCTGACGCGGCATTAGCAGACCGATGGGATCCTAACGAAGAAGAGGACGACGGAGATATGAATATCATTGACAGAAGTAAGCGGTCATTTAAGAATTGCAGTGCGCTGATTTGATTTCTGTATCCTCCAGATGAAGAACGCTGGCCTGGCGAATATATTGACGTGACGCGTGCCCAGCGACATGGTGACGAGGGTATCAATTGGCCAAGGCCTGGGTGAATCAACGTCATCGTGGTATGTGTTCTATCTTCTATTCTATCATCGACATTCGGAGCTCTCAGAATGGATGGTAGAATTGCTGCTTTGTGGTTCACGTCTGAGATACAAAGGAGTAGAATAACACGATGACAGTAACGCGCAAGGTCGGCACCGTCTTGGTATCCTGTGGCATGCCGTAACGGACTTCTTTGCCTGTATCTGTCTTTGGTTGTGAATAGTTTTCGGGCGTAGTACCGAAGCTGTGGCCACTAGCAGCTGTGGATACACATGTCATTCCGCAGGCCCGTAACCATATAGCGCTTATTTCGAGAGCCAATCTAAAGTGTAGCATGAAAGACCATGTAAAGATACATTCCCCAGTCAAATATCCGAATATTTTGAGCGTTCTCAGTTCAGAACCGAAGTGATCAAGATCGAGCTACAGGCATTACGTGATCCATCAGGGTTATAAGGTCCTACCACACAAACCAGCTCATCTTCCACGCCCTTCATATATTGATCTTGACGACTTTTCTCTTTTAATCCTCTATTGTATCCTACTCGAGCGGTCCTCGAGCTTCTTTTCTCTTCACTCTCAATCTTCACGTATCAAAGCAAAAGCTTTTTTCGCGCGCGATTCTGACATCTCTCCTGAATCATGGAAAAGTTGGCAATACATTTCTTCTCGCTTCTATACCATTGCTAACAAGCGTCCATTTGGTATCGCGGTGCAGGTATACGAAAATCGAGAAAGTTGGTGCGTAGGAATGTGTTCCACTATACATGAAACCAATGAATGAGTCTGGATCGTTCGTACAGGCGAAGGTGCGTTCTCGATTCAATGCCTATCTGAGAAACTATGTTGATATTTGTTTCAATCATTCGCCATATGGATGGATTGGAACTATAGGAACCTATGGTGTCGTCTACAAAGCGAAAGACAACGAGACTAATCAGGTGGTCGCATTGAAGAAGATCCGACTTGAAGCCGAGGATGAAGGTGTCCCAAGCACTGCCATTCGCGAAATAAGTCTCTTGAAGGAGCTTAAGGATGAACACATCGTGCGGTGCGCATGCACGTCATATCGCTACACAGACACAGCCATCGCTCATAGCTTGCGATGCTCCTTTTCCCCAGACTGCTTGATATAGTGCATGCCGAACAGAAACTGTACCTTGTATTCGAATTCCTGGATGTGGATTTGAAACGCTATATCGAGAGCGGCAACCAGAATCGGAGCCCAATCTCACCCGCTATTGTCAAGGTATGTGCCGTGCCATCACTCATATGACAACCAGTGCCATTGCTTCGCATGATCTCTTGATTCTTTCTCAATTTTTCTCAAATCCGCTTCACGTTCGCGCGTCATTTCACGCGTTTGACGCGTGTGTCCGGTCGCGATAAACATAGTTCCGGTGGCACCCTGTAATTCCACGTATGAGCGGTGTCGCACGAAGTGGTCAATTACGGAGCTATCCGGTCGCTATACCGTACTTTGCCTCACGCATCGTATTGTTTACTATGCCGCCACGGACAGAATGCTCAAAGAGGTTCATATGGCTTTACGCGTCACCGTCACGTGATGACGTTCACTTGTTGGCGATGATGGAAATATCAGTTAGAGCCTCCTAATCGCCTCCATATCTGTCTTCTACACGCAGTTCGCTAACTTACTTTGCAGAAATTTCTTTATCAGCTCAACTCCGGCCTCCTATACTGCCACTCCCATCGCATCCTTCATCGCGACTTGAAGCCTCAGAATCTCTTGATAGACAAGGATGACAATCTCAAGCTTGCGGATTTCGGTCTCGCTCGTGCTTTTGGTATACCGATGAGGACATATACACATGAGGTGAGTACATGAGAATGGAATATGCAAGATCCTCTAACTGCCAACTTACGTTGCTGATCGCAATCATCAGGTTGTGACCTTGTGGTATCGCGCGCCTGAGGTGCTCCTCGGTGGGCGCCATTATGCCACGGCTGTCGATATGTGGTCTGTTGGATGCATATTTGCAGAAATGGCCACGCAAGGACACCCACTCTTCCCTGGAGACTCCGAAATTGATCAGATCTTCAAGATCTTTAGGTGAGTGCTTTTCAGCGGTACGAGTGCACTGTCGTTGACTTTCGTTGGTGAACCGGTACTCAGAATCATGGGAACTCCTAATGAGCAAGGATGGGCTGGAGTATCGGCACTTCCTGACTACAAGACTACCTTTCCGCAGTGGTCGAAACAGGACCTTTCACGCGTCGTGCCAACTCTAGATGAGGCTGGACTTGATATGTTACAAGTATGTGGCACTGTCTGACAGCGGAATATATTCTGCTGCCGTATTTTCATGTCGGTAGTATGTGGCGTGATGCTGATTGGGTCTTTCAGAAAACTCTCACTTATGATCCAGCCAAGCGTATATCAGGTACGTTGTTAGCCTGTGGGGTTCTTGTGTTAATCAACTCAATTATTTCTGTCTAGCGAAACGCTCTCTGATTCATCCATATTTTGCCGATTACAAGCCCTAAGTCTTGAGTGCAGCCCCATACGAAGATTGAACGGACATACATTATAACCACTTGTGTCGTGTCTTGCCACCGTTTTCGCTGTCGTTTGCTTTCGTGTTCATTTTCGCTGCCGCTCGCGTAGCGCGTAGTGAATTCTGTTTCTCATAGTTCCCAGTACCGAGAGATCTATTGTACTACTCTGGCCTAGTTTGTTGCATTCTATATCACCATCAACGCCCCTTAACTGACACCCATATGCATTTCTTTCTCAACGAATTTCTTATATGACATATTTTCACCCGTCACTTAACTGCTTACATTACACCCTACCATTCTTTAGCAGACCTCTGACTCTTGAGGGTGATATATTCCTGTTGGCTGTTGCTCCCAGAATGGTATTATCCAACGACTCCTTTATTTTATTTGTTGGAGACGAGTAATAATTCATTTGATATTTCTGTCAAGATGTACAGCTTGACTGTAGACCCTTGACAATGACAATTGTAATGTATACTCCTGTGCTTGTTGCCGAATTTCTCTGGAGACCAGACTGGAGTTATCATCGTACGCTAGGTCGGTCAAATTGTAGGACAGATATCCTTTCACGTCTAGATTAAAGGATGTCAATCACGATTGTGATGAACATGGTTGCTCATGCCAAGTATCGCCGCTCAACCTCAACCTGAAGACCTACAGGATAGAGTCCGGGATGAACCATGCATATCAAAGCACCACACTGGAGCTTAGGCTCTGCTAGCAACTGTGGCTTGATTAGTGGGTTGAGATGCGGGATCATCAAGGCATGTACTTTTTTTTAGGGCTCGAATGAGAATATGGATTCGCAAATAATCAAATGATCAACTGGAAAGTACCCATATGTAAGTGCCGGAAGGTAACAGGCCCGGATCGCTTTACAGATTCAGAAGCGGCCATTTATTGCTCCATGTTAGTATCATCTGCATTCTCACTCGTCATAGATGCGATAAACAATCTTTTCTGCGCTAACCTGGACGACAATGCATCTCTATCTCAGTATCATATCAAAGGAACAAGCTCAAAACTTACTTTCCCTTGTTCCTGATATTGAATCCACTGTTGAGCATCGGCCAATCCGTTAGGTACTAATTTCACTGGAGTCGTTTTCAGAGTGCCATCAGCCAGGAGTTGGGATAGTAGGGTGGCAAATCTCTTTCCGAGCTCATTATGTTCCGCTATTGCGGGATATGAGAAATTTCCCTTGATTTCCTGGAAGAAAGTGAATTAGTGCACGGACGAATGTCCTGCAGAATTTTCAATCATACTTTTCCAAGTAGTGTGTACACGTACGTGAAATCCGCCTTCACATCTGCCCTGGGAGGTTGAGCAGGAAGAACTAACGCGATATACCCTCCTTCATCACGAAGACTATCGCAAATCGTGGTGACGCTCTCCTGTGAGGAGAAGCAGTCGATAGCGTGAGCTAGTCTACCTCTGGAGAAGATTTTGATTTTCTGAGCGACAACCGGGTCTTTATAGTCATAAACGGCGTCAGCTCCTATGCTTCTTAGCAGATCGTGATTCTTAGGCGATGCAACAGTGACCACCTGAAGGCCAGAAAGCTTGGCCAGCTGCACGGCGAACTGCCCCACTGCTGAGGCACCAGCCCAGATCAAGATCTGTGAACGAGAAAATGAAGGATAGATACTCCATGACGCAGCTGTAACGTACAGGAAATGGCTTCTTGGCCGGCTGACTGGGAGTAGGTAAAGCCTGATTTTGCCACAGAGTCTGACAGGCAGTGAACCCGGCGAGACCCACCGTCGAGGCTGCGTCGAAGCTCAGATCATTCGGGATGGTCACAACAAGTTGAGCATCAGCGACGCAGTATTCTGCGAATGTACCGCCCAGCTCGGGAGATATACCTAGCAAACGTAAAATGCATTACAGGATACTCGGAAACCTGACAGAACAAAGGGAACTCACATCCATTGACGAAACCGGCGACTCGCTCGCCTACTGTCCTCATTCCTTGAGGTACATCCGGCCCTATCTCCTGTACAATTCCAGCAAAATCATGTCCAGCCACAACATTCGGCGAACCATTCATGGGGAACCTTCGGATTTTCATCCCTGCGATTATGTTAGTATGTGAGTTCAAGTGTTACGGTAGACCGATGTAAACAGACATTCAGACGGGTTTTGGGCTGCAGAAAACACCTTGACGAGAACTTCGCCTGGACCAGGTCGAGGAACAGCGATAGTCTCCACAACCACCTCTCTCGCCTTAGTGATGACGACAGCCTTCATAGTCGTAGGGCGACTCATCCTGTAGAACAGTTGCTGACATTCACTCCACGACCCCTTGGTTGATAAGGACCGGAGCAAGGCCAAGAGATGTATTCGGCCTTGCCTTCCCCAGATCATTTCTTTTGCATTGGACCGAAGTGTTCAGAATCACAGGGCTCAAATCGAGTCAATTGTGCTTCAATGCCAGAACCAATCCTATATGGTTGGGGATTAGTTTACTAGCAGGCCTAGGGTAGACGACAAATCTTCGTCACTGGTACCTATGATAGAACCTCCCCAGACTGAGAATTGGATATCTTCGATGACCAGGCGAAGACGATGAGAAAACCTTTTGCCCTCCGATGAACAAGGTCATACCTGGTCATAATTTCAGATACATAGTCAGCTGTAGATGACTATCAACCTCGGAATATGGATTCCGGACTCAGCTGAGGTTACGTTGAAAGTTTGAACAAGCGCTCTCAAGCGCTCGAGCACAGATTACCTAAACCTGGCCAGCGTCTATTCATTCAGAACTACTACTGGCTTCGAAACTGTATCGCCTATGCTTAGAGCTGGCCCAATAGGCTATGTCTTTCAACTCCCATAGTTGTTCTATTCAACGCACCGCTAAACTTGAATACGTCTTACGAAAGCCTGTAGAAACTTGCTCGCAGAGTGAGTGTCATGAACTTCAGCACGATTTGTCGCTGACGCAGGCTTCGTTGGCTTATGGCAGGTGGTAGGCTAGGTATGCTACACACACCGCTGCTTTACTGCGTCGATCCTCTGTAACAGTGACTCGGGGCAAGGTCGTTTCAAAATCATTATGATGCTCTGCTAATGCTTGGCACGACACCCCGACGACGCCTTATCGAGAGTGTTGATTGAACTATGTGCTCATTTTCGGTCGACCCCTGTGAACCCCCGGCAGTAGTAAAAGTACGTACATACCTTACTCCCTTTGCTCCTCACAGATCAAAGATCGTCTGAACATTGACGCATTGACGTTTTACCTACACCCCATACAGTGGTGTTAGAACCCTTGATTCGGACGTGCCATCGAAGATTATTTCGTGGAACTCAAGGTTTAAATGACCAGAAGACATGTGTTATACTGACAACCAATTATCATCTGCGACCAGCAGGTAAGTAGTTGCAGTGTCTCCGGTCTATCGGACTAATTCCGAGGTGCTAGTTGACCACATACTGCTGCGAAACGGTCCTGATATCGGCTATGTACGCAGTAGAAAATCAGTCAAAATCGAATTGGCGTTTTCATTGTGCGTGGTTTATAAGTTGGCTCGCGCGAGAATGGAAAAGTCATCTAGCTGGTCTAGCTCACTTTTCGTTCAACATTGGCTGCTGTGGAACACTGCTATTCCCGACCTCGACATTTGACCTTCCTGACCACCATCTCTGTTCTAGTCGTGAGAATCTCTATTGAAAGCCTGCTTGTCTTATCGACCGTGATGATTCCTGTCGCAATGGCTGCTCCAGCTGCACTCAAGGAACGCGGCGGAGGATTATCTGCAGGTCTCTCTGCCGGCGAAGACTTGGCCTCGGCGATTTCAAGTGTCATCACCTTCATTGAGAGCGGTATTGCCCAAGATAAACTAGTAGGTCAAAACTTTTCATATCTTTGTTTTGATCTCATCGTGAGCAATTCCCGGTCAGAAACGCAGCGAATATACGCAGAATCTTGTCACAGAGTTGCAAAATAGAAATAAAAGATTCAATTGCATTGCGTGCAATACCAAGCACAAGTATGACTTCAAAGGACAAGGGGAGTAGACTGGTCTCGTGAACACCATGAGCTCGATGTTAAAATTGGCGGAACGATTGGTTTGTTCTGCTTTTCATTCAACAGATTTTGACGGGGCTGACCTGACACCTTTACAGTTATGAAATCTACAATTTCAAGGCCGGGACTTCTCGGTGATGAAGGATATCTCAATGTAAGTTCAGTCTTCTCGTGAGCTCCAATACTGAGAGTCGAGTCGGATGGCGAGAAAGATCCCCATGATGACAAGGAAAATGGACGTACAGTGAAATTCAAGGCTCCTTGACACTGCTGTGTAAGCTTTTGGTGATATCTGTATAGACTGTCTTTATTGTACGGCTCCTCAGGCATCTCAGTGTACCTCATACCGTATGACTGTTCAAACACGAAGAATGTTCAGTGCTTTTGAATTCGATCCCGAGTCCAACCAAACGGGAAATCCGTGTCTGCGGCCTGTGGCTGTCTGGCATTGTTTGTTGTTGTGTGCTTGTTAGCCTGAAGTGCGGAAGCGAAATACGCTTAGTCAGCATAAACTCAATTTTTTGCGTCAGTACACGTCGGGCAGCGACTTTACCCGTACTGCTGTTGCTATTAAAACTGTGAGAGTCATCGTATTTCTTTGTTCTAAAATACTAATTGGGTTATCTACAGAGCCCATCATGGCACCATTCTCCAAGCCAGAAACAGTACTGAAGCAGGCTGAAGGCCTTGTTTCGGTTGGGCAGACGCACGCAGCACTCCAGTCATTGACGGAGATGTTTTCTTCAAAACGATTTCGCTCGACGCCCTTGCCGTCTTTGGAACCAATTATGAATCGGTTCATCGAACTTTGTGTTGAGATGCGCAAGGGTAGGACTGCAAAGGAAGGGTTGATGCAGTACAAAAACATCGCTCAGAACACCAGTGTGCAAAGCATCGAGACTGTTATTACACGCTTTGTTCAGCTAGCGGATGCCAAGGTGCGGGAGGCGCAGGAGAAGGCAGCGGTAAAAGTTGCTGTTGATGTGGATGATCTTGAAGCCAGCGAGACTCCTGAAAGCATTTTGCTTGGAGCGGTCAGCGGTGATCAAAGCAAGGATAGGACAGATAGGGCTCTCGTCACGCCATGGTTGAAATTCCTCTGGGAGAGTTACCGGACATCTTTGGAGACTTTGAAGAACAACGCTCGATTAGAGGCCATTTATCAGGTATGAAATCTGCAGTAATTTACCTGTATGTTCATACTTACAAAAAATTATTACTGCACAGCAAATCGCACAGCAAGCGTTTAAGTTTTGCCTCAAGCACCAACGCAAAGTAGAATTCCGTCGATTGTGCGAGACATTGCGTCTGCATCTTTCTAACGTCGCGAAATATTCTCACCAACCTCACTCGATAAATCTTTCCGACCCAGATACTCTTCAGCACCATCTCGATACCCGTTTTGCTCAGCTTAATACATCGGTAGAGCTCGAGCTTTGGCAGGAAGCTTTCCGCTCCGTAGAGGATGTCCATAACTTATTGACGATTGCTAAAAAGGCCCCACGACCGGCTATGATGGCAAACTATTACGAGAAGCTCACCAAGATCTTTTTGATGAGTGGTAACGCTCTTTATCATGCTGCTGCCTGGGGGCGGTATTATGCTGTTGTAACGAGTATTGGTGGCAAGTCGGAGGAGGAACTGAGCAAACTTGCTGGGCAGGTTCTCGTTAGTGCTCTAGCTGTTCCTGTTGGCTTGAATACCGAGGAACCCGAAGAAGCCAAAGGGAGGATTGGCAGATTGACTTCGCTTCTCGGTTTGACCAAAATCCCCACTCGAACGGGTTTGCTCAAGGACGCACTGTCTCGCGACGTGCTCAAATTATCGCCTCCTTCTGTCAAAGCCCTATATGATATTCTTGAAGTCACCTTTGATCCTTTGACTCTATGCTCATCTATTGTACCCCTCCTTCAGTCTCTTTCCTCTTCCTCAGATCCTTCGTACGCACCTTACCTTCCCCTTCTTCACCAAGCTCTCCTCTCTCGTCTCCTCTCTCACCTTTCTCAAATCTATTCTTCCATCAAAATCAGCAATCTGCTGTCTCTCATAGCACCTCTTCGTGAAGCTGGTGTCGAGGGAGCCTACGATAACGAGCAGGTTGAGGCATATGTTATGGGCTGTGCCCGACGCGGAGAGCTTAATGTCCGCGTAGACCATCTCGAGGGCTGCCTTCTTTTCCTCGACGAGCCTTTCTCTAGCTCGCATGACGATTCTCTCCCTTCGAGCAGCAGCTCGAGAGACGGAGTCGTTCAGCAAACTATGGCAGAACTAGTACGCACAAGGCTAAGTAAGGTTGCTCTTTGCGTGCACAACTCGCTAGATGTAATTGATTCCCCGAGCAAGAATCTGCCTGTATCGGAGGAGGAGCAGCAGATCAAGTTTGCCACGCTTGTAGCGGCGGCTGAGGGCGAACGGAAGGCGTTGGCATTGCGTCGTGCTTTGGTTGCCCGTAGAAGGGAGCTGCTCAGTGAACTCAGTGTGCGCAAAGAGAAGGAAGAGACTAGTCGGAAAGCTGAGCAGAGCCGTCGGGAGAAGGAGGAAGAAGCTAAAAGGGTTAGGGAGGAGATGAGAGCCAAGGAGATTGAAAGGAATAAGAGAGAGAGGGAGAATATTCGGATCGCAGAAGCCAAGAAATACGCGCAAAATCTTCTGGAGACTGGTGTCATCAAGTCGGATGATCTTGAGGTATTTTTGTTTTTGGCCATTTCCTTACATTTCCGAGACTGATCGTGTCATGCTCTCAAGCGTATGGAAAAGATGGAGAACTTTGACACCACGGATCTCATTAGTCTTCAAGTGCAACAACTTGAGAAGGAAAAGAAAGAGATGTCTCATCGCCTACGGGTCGTGGGTAAACGAGTTGACCATCTCGAGCGAGCTTTCCGTAAGGAGGAGCGCCCTCTCGTTGCAATCGATTACGAACGTCAACAAGCAATCGATCGCGAGACGTTCAATGCTGTCCAGCTTGCTCGTAGGGAAGCCGCCAAGAAAGCTCACGAAGAGGACGTCGCTACAAAGACACGACTTTCGCGTATTCTGGACGATTACAAAGCCAGAAAAGATGTTCTCATCTCCAGAAAAGGCGAAGAGTACGCCAAACAGCGGGACATCGCACAGCGCAAGATCGAGGAAGAGAAGAACAAGAGGAAAAGGGCATTCCTTGCCGCTCAAGAAGAGGAAAGGAAGCGCCAGGAAGAAGAAGAACGTATCCGTAGGGAGGACGAGGAGGAGGTAGCTAGGTTGGAAGCTGGTATGTATTGTCTCGTTCTTTCTTCTGCTCGTCATGCTAATAGAACTTTAGAACGTCTCGCCGAAGAAGAACGGTTACGTGCCGAGGAGGAGGAGGCCGCTGCAGCTGCAGAGGCTGCCAAGCGCGAAGCCGAAGAGAAAGCTGCTGCTATGCGCAGAGAACGCGAGGCAGAACGTGCCGCAACCGCCGAGCAGGCCCGTCTACAAGCTCAACGAGAGGAAGAGGCAGAGGAACGCCGCCGACAACGTGCTCTAGAGAGAAAGGCGCCCGCTACTGGCAATCTCGGTTCACTCAGACCCACAGGAGGAGACAATGCATGGCGCCGTAGCACACCCTCCATTCCATCTACTCCTACTCGCGCTGCGGCTGCTGCGACTCCACCTCGCGCGGAGAGCCCGAGCCCTGCTGTAGGTAAATACCGACCTGGTGCGTTGGGTGGAGGCTGGAGAGCTAGGGAAGAGGCAAAGCAGGGCACTGGTAGGGCGCCTTCCCCAGCTCCAGCTCCCTCCGTTCTGCCAAAAGATGAGCCTCAGAACGACGACGACGGATTCCAGAAGGTGCCGGAAAAGAAGGGTGTCTGGCGTCCTCGCAGACTCCAAGGACGTTGATGTCTTTCTTTGTAGATTACTATGTCAGTATTATCGCATTGCTATGATCTACTTCCAAACATATTCCAAAAACGAAGGTGTGAATGTCAGTGATAATGTACAGTGCCAAAAAGTATCCAGCAAGTAGTCCGATAATAACATACAACAAGTCCGCGTCACCGTTTCTCCTCCTCCTCTACAGCCTGCGACATTAAATCTGACAGTAAATACATGGGTCAACAACAAAACAGATAGTCAATTGTGCGCATAGCTTACCTCCCCATATAGAATTCTGCATTGACGAAAGTACCAGTTGAGGATCGTCTTCGGACATCGAATCGCGTCTAAGCAGGAAGCATTGAGATACAGTGGCAAAGTTTAGTTGGAAAGACATACGGGTATCTGTACCCAAGATCTGTAGAGAGCATGCTGAGATCGCTTGTTCGTCTGCTGCTTCTCTGCAAGCCTGGACCATGGCCCCGTTCAAATGAAAACGAGACATCTGGGGAGTGGAATCTCCTATCTGGAGTGGGCGAGTTTGGTGAACTATCGAATCCAGCAGAAGATATATCTCGTGTTGACTGAGGGGGTGTTTCGGGCATTGCATCTACAATAATCGCAGGTATGTCCATATCTAAAGGTATCCTCAGCACCCAGTGATATTAGGGACCAGATAACATTACCTTGTGATACATCATATTTCGCAGACCGCTTGCGCTCCAAATGTGTTAGGAACCTCCGCCGGTGGGATATCGTTTTGAGTAAAGAGTGTACGCGGTCTAGATTGACCAAATCAGTAACCAGTTTGTTTGTCTCTGTCCGTACGACAAGATCTCGTAGGCTAAATGAAATTTCAATAGAAAAATTCAAGGATGAGCATTGAAACGCACATAAGAGCATCATGATCGACAATCAGCTTGTGGTGAGCTAGAAGTAGAAGCATATCCGTGAACGAAATTCCTCGGCCTTGTTGATGTGTGATGGTAGCTTCGTGATACAAACGACTGTAAAGTGCCCTGCGTTTTCTGATACTAGTATAATCGATTCCATCCAAAACCTTGTTTAGCTTATTGAGGTCAACACCTTCGACAATTCGAGACGGCGAGGTGTACTCGGGTCCAGCAGATTGCATTGAGGTCGCCAATATATTGGGGATGCTATAATGCACAGGGTATATTCTCATTTCGAAAACACCGCTCAATCTCTGCTGGGAATCTGAGTAAATGCAGATCTACTCTTGCTTAAATATGCTTACCCCAAAGAAAGGAACAAACTGCGGCTTTTCAAGATAGCCTGTTTTTGGGTTCGCGAATTCCGCCCAGACCTTCTTGAAGGCCCGCATTTGCTCCCGGGTAATTGCTTTTGACCCTCCTGATGATTGAAAGACATACGAAAAACTGTCGACGACAACACCTGCGAAAATTAATCTTGAGTAAGATCAGGAATTCAGATGATCATCATTGCCTACCGGTGAATAAATTCACGAAGATATACTGCAAGAAACATCAATGAGCGTTCAACACACGATTCAGACTGGCTCACCATGCTCAGAAGGTTCCAGGCAATGAAAAGTGCAAAAGCCCATCCAATGCTACCGCAGTCAGAATCCGGATCAGATGGCGAAGAATTTGTACACTGAGGATACACAAGGGCACTGCGGCCTAGTTGAGACAATCTGATAACAGGCAAACAAGTGACACTCACTAGTCATGCATGTATTGGTTCCAGCCCTCGCTAGATGAGATGAGTACAAAGCAATGAACTTATCATAATCATTAACGCACCCCGTACTCATGAAAGCAAGCATCACCAGAGCAGTCGCAATGGATGAATAATTCTGATTCCTTGTCTCTCCAGATCGCCACTTCGTCAATCCGAATACTTCGACATAGAGTATGGCGAAAAAAATGAAGAGGATCAGCCACAGCAGCAACAGGCTCAATATTGATGGCAAGCTCGCCCTGAAAGCACGTTGAACAACGAACGATAACAAGCTGAGAAGATACATACACAGCGGTCTTGAATAATTTATTGAGACTGTTTGTCCGTTGAACAAGTTTGAATGCCATGAGCACTAGAAACAATTTCTGGAGCTGTTGTTCTGCAAAGCCACTGTTCCCGAAACGAGCAATGAATGTTGTTACAAAGCTGCCGACAGTCACTATGACGTCGAAGAGATTCCATCCGTTAGCGCGGAAACTGGCCCATCCTAAGCCCGTGAAGCGCACGCTGACATCGATAATGTATACCAGCGTGATGACGAGGAAAAAATCGTCTACACCATGGGTCATACTCTATTTCTAAACGAAGATTTTTTCTCGAACTTACTGCGTAGACTTTCAGTGATGTTGTTCGAGGAATAGGTCTGAGTCCTGAACGAGTTGTTAGTTGTCACAAGAACGAGAAGTCGAGGAGACACATACATTAATATGATGACGTGCAGGCCAAACAAGAAACTCATTCCTCTAGACCACCAACCATGTTTGTGCACCGCTCGATCAAAACACCAACTACGGAAGGGTCCAGTGGGCCGATGCTGCGGCCTCTTAGACGGCCTTTGACGCTTGAATAATTTCTGAAGATTAATCCACTCCCGTTGAGGCTGTGTGAGGAGAGCGGTTCCTGTCCTTGCACTGAAATTTCCAATGATGATACTGCAAACGTACTGTCAGCACGTCACAGTCAATAAACATCGCAGTAGCCTACCTGACAAATAGTGTCAAGATCACAACACCACCAAGCAGATTGTAGACCACAAAGAAAATAGCATTCCACTGGGAAGCATTAGTTTGAGGCTGCTGTCCGGGTCCAGTGATGCTGGTAGCAATATTCATAACATCTATCCACCCCTCCAATGATACAATCTCGAACAAGATGAGCAGTGAGGAGCGGAAACTGTCGAAGGAGAAAATTGTAGACGGATTTGGATTATGCCAAACGCGGGGTACGGGAAAGCCAAATGCATTTCCGTAGACTGTATTGTCGAATTCGTTGATACAGTCGCTGACGCCTTGCACATTGGAATCATTGCACTCGTTCATCTTGCCAGCGAAGATATTCAATCCCCATACTGCATATGGGATCATATACAATATGGCAAGAAGGGCTGCATCCAGTATACGACTGGCACCGGAGATAATGAGAGACTGAAAGGAGCTTCGCATACGGTCAAAGAGCGTTATGAGGCGAAGGGCTCGGAGCGCCTTCAATGCGCGAGTGAGACGACTTAAACCACCGATGAAGATGAGGCCCGTTATAACGTTGATCAGGATTCCAATCAGAATAACGAAGTCAATGCCGTTCCATATGCTCCTGATGTATGCATTTGGAGTGAATGAAAATCCGTCGGCGGCAATCTTGATGAAAAACTCAATCACGAGTACGAGACTGAACGTTGCCTCTGCAAGGTCAAACCAGGCCGCCCGAGTCCGACCAAACTCGTTGAAATAGTTCCGGCGATAGACCGGAGTGGCAATCACCTCAGTCACAATCCCACCTATAACGGCCAGAAATATGAATACCTGGAAGACAGGAAGTGCCAGATGTGAGGGAGGTGTTCCAAATATACGCTCTCCGTGTGCAGGCTGAACAATTTTCTGGCATAATCTTCGCACTCGATTCTTTTGCGAAAAAATCCAGAATGTCTTGTCGTAGGTGGGACGATCACGAATGAAATCCGCCTTCTGCATTCGCCGCTCGTAAAGGGCATCATTGATGTCATCGGAGGTCATTGTCTCTGGGTTGACCGACGCGAGTAGCTCTCTATGTATGCTGTCAGACAAACATTGATATGGAAACGAAGTCAACGTACAGCTGACGCTCCGTCTCCTCATCTCCAAGAGCACCCAAAGTTTCATTTCGAGTATGCTTCAAGGTTGCCAGCGGAACGTCGTTCGTCTTATCGTCACCGGCAAACAGCTTTTGTAATGCTGAGAGCGACTTCGTGGTATAATGACGCACGCCGTGACGAGTTATTGGGGTTCCAACAGTCGCTCGATCCTGAGTTGCTCGATTAGCAGAGGTCGAGCTATAGGTACGATGCACTCACATCGACAGCATTATTCACTTGGGCTGAAGAAACATGATACTCCTGAACCAATGCTTTCTGCATGGGAAGCACCAAGTTGGAAGGCAGATTTTCTACTTTGACTTTGACAGGGTTGGCCTTATACCAGCGATAAGGATTTAGTCGTCGCACCCACGTCGACCTGCCAGCTTGAACTTGATGTGATGCCCAATAATATGATGCCTGCTTGCTCTTTTTCTGTTCTTCGGCGACGTCGAAATTCTCATTGATGACTGCAATGAACATTTGCAGCACGATGACTGATTGTCAATTAGTCAGTCAATGGTGGTGTCAAAGTGTAACGAAAGGAATTGCTTACAGTTGGCAAACAGCATCCAGATGCAGATAAAAAGAACGACAATTACAGTCTGACGCAAGTGGACCTCCGCCATTGCAGAATTGTATAAAACAACTGTCCAGTTCTCGGAGGAGAACACCTGGTACACTGCCAGGAAGGCGTTGTAGATTTGTCCGAAATTCATATTGTCCTGCGAGCTCATGTCACCGCGCAGAAGCTGCACAGAAACGAGTGCGGCAATATAGTTCACTAAAAAGAGGAATAGCGACATGTTTACCAGACCATACATATTCCCGAACACTGCGAGCTGTATCATATGGAAAAATAATTAGTTCCAAGCTTTTTATAGACTGGCAGAACGATCTTACGAGAAGGGGCTTCATCCTGGGCACTTCAAGAATTACTCTGTAAAACCGGGCGAGAGGGAAAATAGTAAACCACGCATACACCGACGAGTTGCGAATGACAGGAATCTGAATGATAGAGGACCCTATTGCGAGTATCGTATCCAACCAGTTATTTCCATGAGAAAAAAAAATTCGCCAATCAGGTAAAGTTGCCAAAACTCTGATGATAATCTCCAGGTCAAATGCAAGAGTAATGCCTAGTTCGCCATAGTACATGACTTGCTCGTGTAGTTCTGAGACTTGCGCTGAACGAGTAGCCTGCAGGACAAGAGAAGCTAGCGCAAGGAGAACCCAGCACCATCTGGTGTATTCGTAGATGACCTTTGCGATATTTGTCCTCGCAGGTCTGCGCCCATCGACAGCGGGCCATCCATCGTCTTGCTCATCAACAATTATGGGCAGTCTGTGGAAGAAAAACAACTATTCTTCAGTTGTCCTGGGTCGTTGAAAACGTCAAGACTTACGCAGCAGCACCAAACGCGCTCTTTTTCGTCTCTGACCTGATCGCAGAAAAGGTGTTCGTGATGACCGCAACGAACAGATTGATCAACCAGAAGTTGAGGACGACGATACATACAATGAAGAACACGGACGAAATAAAGAACTCTGAGTCGATGATACTGTACATGAGCGGAGACCACTTGAGAAGTAAATTCAGCCAACAGATAGGAGAGACAGATCACTGACACTCACGCCGTTAGCAGACGCCACGATGACTACTTGCAAAGCAGCAAAATAGATCGTATCGAAGCTCTCCACATTATCGTAAGGGTTCTCGCTTTCCTGAAGATTAGATTCATTGTCCGTGACTTAGCGAATGTTCACAACAAAGACCTTGACGCACCCTGCACAGTTGACCTAGAGGACATATATACCCCTTCGCCGACGAGTCCGAAGGACCACCGTCGGGTAAGAGATATGCCTGGGTTTTAAGTGTATTGGGATCGATATAGCCACCGCAGAAATGACTAGCGATCTGTGTTTCGGGCTCTCCATTGATAGGACTGAGGAAACAAGTTCGGCGTAGAGAACCCTTGAAGGACTGAACCCCAATGATCCTTTGGCAAATCAATCAATAAAGTATGGCCTTGACTAGGAAAATGAGACACGACCTACGAGAACAGCATCATAGCGAACAGTACGAAATAAGCAACGCTTGCCAACAAGGGGCGCGCAGTCTTCAAAGAGTGCATAATTGTCTGCACGCCAAAGAGTCAGACGAATATTGTTCCTTCACGGTGAAAGAAGCCATTAACTCACCGTAGTACCAGATGTGATTGTCAGTAATCTTGCCGTCCTCAGGACACTCAGGGCTCTGAAGATACCAATGTGACTCGTGCCCCTCTCCAAACCCAGGATTGCAAGAATGAAGCAAATCCAGAAGCTTACAATCGCAACGAAGTCGATACGGCCCCAGCTCTGTCTGAGATATGGCACATTTCTCGTCGTTTTCTCATTCGCCTGTGCCACGCTCAACTTGAAAGGTAG
>JH814837.1:9683-39570 GCA_000296255.1 Omphalotus olearius VT 653.13
CTTCCGAAGCGTATTTGATGGACGTGTGCCACCAAACTTCTTCATTCCAACTCCCCCCCCTCCCCCTCCTCCGATTACTCCAAACACAAATGGCTGTTTCAGCAGGACTTCCGATTGACTTCAGTTCTCTCATCCTTTTTTCGCTCGCAGTTGTAACCTCCGTACTGCTATTCCAAATTCAGAGACGCAAGAGACAACAGTTTCCACCGGGTCCAAAGGGTTTCCCTATCGTAGGAAATGCTCTCGATATACCTACTGAACAGCCATGGGTCAAATACGTGGAATGGGGGAAACAATTCGGTACATATTCATTCAATCTCACACTACGGTTGTTTTCTTCCATTCCGAACTGACTATCTACTCTAGGGGATGTGGTTTACTTATCAGCCCTTGGACAGCCTTTAGTCATTCTAAACTCGGCGAAAGCTGTTTTCGACCTTTTGGATCGTAAGAGTGCAAACTATTCCGATCGTCCTCATGCTGTGATGTGTGGTGAGCTGTACGTTACTTTCCCCACCCCCCTTTTCTGTTTTCTGTGGTTGGTAAATTAGCTCGGACTGAAACAAAAGGGGTGCTTTCAAAGGGCTGGCTACGCAGACTGTCCACCGCTATGCGCTTACGGACCTCAACACCGTGAATACCGCCGACTGTTGTCTGAAATTCTAGTTCCTCGCAGGCTCGAGAGCTGGCGTCCCGTTGAGGAAGAACATATCCACGAGTTCGTATCGCATCTCATGCGAACTCCTGAACACTTCTTGGAGCATGTGAGAAGGTGAGTAGATATCGATAAACAAATCGTCCGTGGGGGAAGGAGGAGGTTGCTCATGTTTATGGTCAGAACAGTCGCATGTATTGTGTTTGAGATTTCCCATGGCCATGTCGTCGCCGAGAAAGACGATCCATTGCTCAAGGTGGCTGAGCAGGGCGATCTTGAATTCGCCGAGATGCTCATTCCCGGAGCTTTTCTTGTCGATTCCTTCCCAATTCGTAAGTATAGTTATCTTTCCCCAATATCGTTTGAATGCTAAGAATGTCATTAATTAGTGCGCCATATTCCTGAGTGGACAGGAGTCAGTTTCAAGAAAAAGGCCAAGGCGTATCGTAAGACGATGGAATTGATGAGAGACTTGCCTTACAATCTTGTCAAAGATCAAGCTGTATGAATTTTTTTTCCCCGTCCACTCATCGTACAGTCGAAACACTAACACTTGGGATATTTTCTCTTCATAGAGCAAAGGAATCGCTCGTCCTTCATTCACTCTAAGCCTGATCGAGCGCAGGGAGAAACCAACTCCGGAAGAAGAATACACCTACAAATGGACTTCGACAGGTCTTTACTCTGGTAAGTATCTCCACTCGATTACATCGTCCAATCAACTAACCAAATTCAATCCATCATCGACATCATAAAGCTGGCGCAGATACAGTAAGTATTTCTGGGAACCCAATTCTCACGCACCAGGCACTAAACTAAACTCCTAAAACTCCTTGACACAGTCCGTCTCCGTAATATCATCCTTCTTCCTTGCGATGGCCCAACACCCAGATATACAACTCAAAGCCCAAGAAGAACTCGACCGAGTTGTCGGCAACACTCGTTTTCCTACATTCCACGACCGACCTAACCTACCATACATCAACTGCATAGTCAAAGAAGTATACCGATTGAACCCCGTAGCCCCTCTTGCGATTCCCCATAGAGCTATGGAGGAGGACGTCTACAGAGATTGGAAGATCCCCAAAGGAACTGTGTTGATTCCGAACACATGGTATGTAAATTACCATAGATCACATCTGGCGGTATTCTCATCTTTATTGATCACTTTTAGGGGAATCTTGCATGATCCTGAGCTATACCCATCACCGCACGAATTCAACCCCGAACGGTACATGGAAGCGGAACTCAAATCAGGATCACAACCTCGCGATAAGACCGTTAACCCTGATCCAAGCAAATATCTCTTTGGATACGGTAGACGGTATGTACACCTCTCTTTAGTTTTCTAGCCACAAGTGCTTTTTTAAAAATTTTACTCAACAACGTGATTGCAGAGTTTGTCCTGGTCAAGCCCTCGCAGACGATACCGTCTTCCTCGCCATCGCCACTACCCTTTCCGTCATCAATATCGGCTCTTTGACTTCTCCAGTACCAAAGTACTCTTCTTCTATCATCAGGTACTTACTCGCTGAGATTTACAATCATCGATGAACTGACGTTTTTTTGCTGTACTCTAGTCACCCCGAATCATTCAAGTGCCCAATTACGCCCCGTTCCGCCCAAGCCATTGAACTGGTAACAAGGAACCGGTAATTTATTCTCATTGAGAATGCTGGGTCACCAGACAGCTTCTTACTCGTCAAGTCCATCCAACACATGGGGGACGGACGCTTCCTCTCTTTCAACAACCATTTCTTCTATCTGTTATCAAGAACCCCCGTCGTCAGCCTGAGGCCCATCGGCAATCCATCAATGTACATATATGTTCTTTTTAAACATCTACTTATTCCAGTGTACATCCCCCCTCCAAATTAAAAAATAGTCGTGTCTTAACTAGTTATACATACTGCAGAAACGGAACGTTACATTTTATTTGTTCATACATTGATAGAATCCCTGAATCCCTTGGCGATCTGTTTCAAATCTTCACAACACTCCGAGTCTGACTCGTGCCATGATCGTCTTTCGACTCGGGTTGGGCCTGGCAGAGCTGTTGGCGCAATCGCTCATACAGTGCGAATGAGGATTCGATATAAACGATTCCTGAATTACGGATAGTAAGAATCACGCTTAACGTAGTAGGTCAAACGCACCTAAAGGATAAATCTGCTCCGGCTCCTTCCGGCGTGTTAACGTGGATGCCGATGTCAAAGCTGCTGATATCGGCCGGCGCATCGGCTCAGGCTCAACGGCCCGCTGTTTTCCCTTTCCCTTTCCCTTTCCTTTAGCACTAATCTTCATATCTTGACTTGCCTACAAAAAAAAACATATATAAGTATTGTTCGAAACAAGTAGCAAAAATCACGCTCACGTATGGCAATGTACTTCTCAAATCTTCCTCCTCCGCCACCACCACTCCCCTCAAGATAACCTCACACTTCTTCTTATGCGCTTTCCAAGCACTAAGATAATATATCCCCGTCCTACCCAAAACCACCGACTTCTTACACCCGCGACAAAACACCTCGCGAGGTTTAATACGGTGTTTTTGGATCCAAGGATCTGATCTGAGAATCAAGTACCTTTGTTGAGCAGCTTCGTAGTACGCCGTGGTGGAACTTTGATCATCTGTACTCTCGCTATCGGAGTATGGACTAGGAAGAAACTCCTGGTTTAAGTGTACTGATTCTGGAGTAGTACGACTCCCCCGGGCCGATGAACTTGAAGACGCGCAAGTGCTTGGATTCGAATCTTCGGAGAGCGAGTTCTCAGAGTCAGTGATGAAGTGTACTCGTTTCATCTCTGGTTCGTAGGGCGCCGCGGTGACAACACTATGTGCAGGCCCGCCGAGTTCTGAATTTACTGTAGTTGGAATTGATCCAGGTGAAGTTCTGGCTCGTTTGTCTGATCTCGCTGAGCTCGTAGTATCGTTCTCTCGAAGTCTCTTGCTTCGACGAAGTTCTAGGGAAGTGATAGGGCGCGAGCAAGAGCTATCACTCCGAGCACCGTCACGACTCGATGTTTCGGGCTGCGTTTGGGACAGACTCGGCGGAACAGCGCCAGCCTGAGTTTGGTTCGTATTCAAACTTGAGTAACAATCAAACGGGATTTAGCTTCAATATACAATGAACAGAGAAGAAACATACTTGGAAGACCCAACCCGGTTATCTATCGTGCCGTCCTTCTTTCTACCATTGACCAAAGGGAGAACCTGAGAATAGTACGACCCAGATTGGTGACTATATGATTCTCCCAGTAATTCAAGATCTGCGCCAAAACCCAAACCAACACTACCAAACGCCAATCTACCGCTCTTCTCCCAATCTTCTCCTTCCTCCACATTGTCATTAGAATTATTCTTCCTTCGCAAACGCGGAGGAACGCGGCCTAAGTTCATTCTCTTTGAGTTTGAGGCTTCAGTAAGTAATAGCTCCATAGTCGCTTCGTTCTTGTCCATCGGGATAGACTTTGAAAGACAAGAAGAAATACGAGAGTCGAGTAAGTTGTTGTATATCACAAGAGAGGTATGCAAGGAAGTTAAATAAATACCGAGAACACTTGGACCCCTTTCAACTTCAAAGCTTCAAGTGGCACTTTTTTTTCTTTATTATGCAAAGTAGCTCACGTGACAAAGATATGACCGTGCCGTCGGCGGAATCCGAATCGACCACGGCCTGCTTTTTGTTTTTGTGTACAGTGTACAGTACAGTAGCATCAAAAAGTGCAATTGAACGTTTAAACACTGACATTGTTCGTGTCCTGGTCCAAGACACTTGAAGAGTTGAATTACTATCTCGGGAAAATCGGCACAGTGGATATCAAAAAGAATTATCTATCCCGTACGCGAAAACTAGGTTTATTTACAGGGCTTGGAATAATCTATGACGCTCCTGGCGCTCTGAAAGAAAATTCTTCTCGATGTACATTAACCTCCCAATCTGACCACAACGAGTTGACGAGTATACCGTGCAGCTTTAAAGTTGAAACAGTATCTGGCGGGTGTAGAATGAGGTGAGAGAACGACTAAACATTAATCAAGTGTGGCATCAGTGTGATAGCAGCACGTCCTTTTGGAATGAGATTAGTGTTGGGAAGAAAAGATTGAACATATAGAGCTTTGCTTGATAGCTGGTAAGTAACTCCCACGTTTCAGGAAGGCATAGCCAAATAAGTGTCATCTTTACTATTTGCGCTTTTGACACTCATGATGGGATGGGTAAGTATAGCCTATACGCGTGCTTTATCTTTTTGCCACTCTTCATTTATGCGGAGAAAATATGTATGTATGTATCATAGACTTGAAACCCACACAGTTACAGCGCTTACACCGACGTGATCTTTTTAGAACATCAATCAAACGCGCAAAGAGCGGCTGTGTTGAGGCTGTTCATCAACTTCGTCACGCAGGGTAAGCTAAGGCGGGATCAGGCGGGATCTCGCTCCTTCCAGAATTCGGTACAGAGCAACAGAGGTCCCCTCCTCAAGCACACGTACGTCGAACGAACCGTGTTCATTAAACATTTCCTCCTACAATTCGAATCGACGGGCATTGTCAATGGCTTCTTCAACAATTTCACGACGTGCATTGTTTCCATGATGATCTACCAACTCGGATCACCCATGGTCCATATGTATTCGGTCTTGGAAAGTGTCGCAAATAGGCTATCACCTCGCCTGTAGGCGCGGGCATTGGTACGCGTCAAGCGATTGTTTCACGTATCATCGCCGATGAAACATTAAACAGTGTGGTATTTGTCAAGGGCCCGGCCCATTGAGGCTGGAGATCTAGTCTTTGTTAGTGCTTGCTACTTCCGAGTACCTCCATGAATTATACATATTCTCACTCGCTCATACACCAAACTCTTGTCAAACTTCTCCCTTTGGGGACGGACGAGAAAGAGCCCCGGACGCGTCGGACGGCGATTATACCACGTGACCGTAGTTGCCGGCCGACTGATTGGGGTATCCTACCGACCGAGGGTCACCCTCACAGCTCTGGGCTGGGCGTCTCTATGCTGAGTCGACGGGTCGTCCTCTTAAATTTAAAATAAAGCCGTCTCCTTCCCCCCTCCCAGCTCCCTCTCCTCAATCTCTTCTCTCGTCCAGATGATGTCTACTACCCTCAGTCCTTCTCCAGCCAGCACTCCTTTGCGTAAAAAGCGTAATTTCAAGGCGCTTCAGTTACCGACGCCTGGTTCTTCTGATGATCCCGTTGCTACTCGACAAGCACCGGCACCTTTGGAAGCAAAGAAGAGACCGCCAATTTTACCTGCAGTACAGACGAATGGTCTCCTGCCCTCTTCATCTGGTGCACGTAGCGCAGGCGCAAGCGCGCTTCTGACACCAGAATCGTCGACGACGCAGCGGAGGAACTTGCAACTGACGTTGACGAGTACGCTAGAGAAGATGGAGGAATCAAAGTCTGAATCGAAGGGGGAGAGGAAGAGGAAGTTGGACGTGCCACTGCGGCAGGAGAATTTGAGGAATATCGCAGAGTTGGGTATGGGAAATGGTGGTAGTGTGATGAAAGTTGAACATGTTCCTACTGGGATTATAATGGCGAAAAAGGTGTGTGTGTTTTTTCTCGCTCTTCGTTGAATGTTGATTGACGGATCCATCGATGAACTGTTGTAGATTGTACTCATCGACGCCAAACCCTCTGTTCGAAAACAAATTCTTCGTGAATTACACATCATGCATTCTTGTGACTCCTCGTACATCGTGTCTTCGTTTGGCGCTTTTCTTTCGGAGCCTAATATCTGCATATGCATGGAGTTCATGGATAAAGGAAGCTTCGATGGGATATACAAACGTCAGGGCGCTATAGAGATCAGTATCGTTGGAATGATAGCGACCAGCGTTTTAGAGGGTTTAACGTACTTGTATGATGTTCACCACATCATACATCGAGGTACGGCCAAGTCACTTTTATCACAAACATGGTCTTTTCTCATTGTTCCCCATGTACATAGACATCAAGCCTTCGAATATCCTCCTCAATTCAGAAGGAGAAATAAAACTCTGCGATTTTGGCGTCTCCGGTGAACTCATCAACTCTATCGCAAACACCTTTGTCGGCACTTCGGTATACATGAGCGTAAGTTCTGTCAACTGTCGTACCTCAACTCTATCTAATTGGACCTTTTCTTTTCTTCGTAGCCCGAACGTATACAAGGCGCTGAATACTCTGTGAAATCCGATGTATGGTCACTTGGTATAACCCTCATTGAGCTAGCCCACGGACACTTCCCCTTCTCCAATATCTACTCCGATAACGAAGATGACGACCTGCCTACTGCTCTACGGCCAATCCCCGATGACGATGATACCGACACTGAGACCGAAGGACAAGTCAACTCTGCTATACCGAAACGAAATCCCGAATCGTTGATGGTGCCTCAATCCGCTAGCACGCGCCGACACAACAGGCGTAAGAGTAAGGGGGTGTCGTTGCATGGTGGTGGTATGACTATGAGTATTCTTGAGCTTATGCATCAGATTGTGCGAGAGCCTGCGCCGAGGTTGATTTCTAGCGAGAAGGAGGAAGGGAGGTTCCCGAAGGAGGCGGAGGAATTTGTGGACGCGTGTTTGATGAAGGATTTGGAGGAGAGGAAGACGCCTAAGGAGTTATTGGAGTATGAGTGGATTGAGATGACTAGGGCGGCTGGGGTGGATGTTAAAAAATGGGCTGAGGGGGTGTGAGGTGCGGACTGTTCTGCAGGATTTTTTTTTTTTTTTTTTCGTTGAGGGATGGAGTAGACAAAGTATAATGTATAGTATGTTTATTTATCTGTTACCATCTGTCTTTCTTTCACTGCTGTGATACTAATTTATTCCCAGTTATCTATATACAGTCGCTGTATGATTATCATTGACTATTGGTCTTGCATAGAAACGATCTTTTTGTTCAAGTTTCAATTTCAGCAGCTGAGTTTGTTCCAACGTTCGACTGGCTAAGCTGTTCTAAGCAGAGTCTCTGCAAACACGCTCAATCCGCGCCGACCCAGTGATACGCGATATACCTACCATCATGGATCAATCAGGCCACAGGATTGCCCGATATACACAATTCTGCCAATTTTCGGAGGGCGTTGCTGATACATCATGCTAACTTTCGACATAATACACATAGTTCATCAATCGAAACCCAGCCCATCCTGCTCTGGCTGTTCCGAGGGCAGAATTGAGATCTCGTCATTGATAAACATCTACCGATGGCCACTATTGACTCCGTGACAAATAGCGCTGCGCATTTGTGACCCCCCCTCATCCCAACAAGTGACGAGTTGGCAGGGAAGGAACGTAGTAGACCAAACGAGTTTGTTACAAAAAGGGTTCCATCCTTCGCTTTTTCGAAACAATATCATAACCCCCCCCACACCTCTTGTCTTGTCTTGTACAAATGGAAGCTCGTGAAGCTACGACTATCTTCTACGTACCCGTCTTTCCTACTGGCGGTAATTCCCCAGGAGAACCCGCCAACGAGCGCGTTACAGTCACCGTAACTCAAACTGTAGCACCTTCGACTACGGGGCGCAGTACCCGTACCATTGGTCTCCCCTGGACAACTGCGACTCCGAGTCTGTACACACCAACTTGGGATCCAACCGCGAACGTTGTTGCGATGTATCCTCCACAACCACAGATCCGTTGGTGTGCACCTCAACCTAAAGTCGCAGGTCGTATCGTCGGAGCATACTTTGGAGGTGTAGGAACTGGGCTTGTGCTCGGCGTTCTTATTATTTTGCTTGTGAGGGTTTTTAGGAAGAAAGTGAGGTCGAGATGGAGTTCGAGGTCGGGGTCGGGGTTGGGGTCGGGCTTGCAGGGTGTAGGTGCTGTGAAGGAAGGCGAGGGCGATGTGCTGTTTGATAAGGCGTTGCTTGAGACGCCCAAGGGGAAGGGAATTCAGCTTCCTCTTGATGATTCTGAAGGAGAGCCTCTCCTTGTTGGCAGGTCGGAGGGTCAGTGATGATACTGATCTGATTCATTGAATTGGACATGAGGTAAGTACTCGATGCTGCGAACTGAGATTGCTACCACAATCTTTACACGAGTCTCTGTACAGTGTTTCTTCAGTCTAAATGGCATCGAGCCCTCTGCGATGTCCACAAATATTTCTGTCATTTCCTTCTTGTGTAAACTGTGCTTTCTGCTGAAATTGAAAGTTATGATGATATTCAGAGTGACAACTGGTGTGGTCACCCATACCGAATCGAAGGCCTAAATCAATTATTGTAAGTAATAAACATTGCTTTAGGCTAAGCTCTATTGCAGAGCCTCTGCCATGTCACGGTACATGCACTGGTATCGTTTGTACGCCAGACTGAATCAGGTCTCATGCACATGTCTGATAACAATCGCCGATTTTAGTGATGGGAGAAGTAGTACAGGCCCCAAGTACAAAAAGCGCCATCGTCGAATCGTGATCAATATCATACTGGTTGTGTTTCTTCTACTGTAGTCGAAGTTGGAAATCAGTGAACGGTTGAACAATGGAAGCCCAGGAAACTACGACCATCGTCTACGTACCCGGACCTGTCCTTCCTTCACTTCCTATCCTTCCTTCGTCTCCTTCGCCTCCCTCGCTTCCCTCGCCTCCTGTCCCTCCTGCCCTTCCTACCAATGTCCCAACAGTACTACTACCCAATGAACGTGTTACACATACCATAACCCAAACCATCCCACCTTCGACCACAGGACATGGCAGCACCCCCACCGTCGTTCACCCTCATCTTTCCCCCCCTTCCTCCC
The DNA here is from genome assembly GCA_000296255.1 of Omphalotus olearius VT 653.13. Taxonomy (NCBI): domain Eukaryota; kingdom Fungi; phylum Basidiomycota; class Agaricomycetes; order Agaricales; family Omphalotaceae; genus Omphalotus; species Omphalotus olearius. The sequence goes on from JH814837.1 coordinate 19,093, forward strand.
CACAACCCTCAACTATCCACTGGCACACCTCACCATCCAATACCACCAGCATTCAAATTATCGTCGGAGCATACTTGGTGCTCAACGTCCTCCTTGTTCTACTCATTAGGAAGTTTAGAACGAGAGTGCGGCCGAAATGGCGTCCGGACGCCGGTGTGTTAGATGTTGTCAAAGTTGAAGATGGTGAGGAGCCTGAGGGAGGCGTTGTTTGATGATTCGGATGGTATGGCGTGTAATGGGCTGAAGGGGGAGATATTCAGCGATATTCAGCCTCTACTGCATCATGATGATCTTGATTCTGAGAGGCAGCCCTTCTGCTCATTGGGGGATCAGAGGGTTATTACTGACGACTGCGTTGTTGACTTCTCTATGATAAACGGTTCTTCAGATTCTGTCAATTTCCTTCATGTACGAGTTTCTACTAAAGTTGAACGTTGATAGTGTATCTGGTATACGAGACGACAAGAAACTTTGTTTTTGGTTTTTGAAAAAATGATACATACGTCCACGAATGCTTCGGATATGTAGGATGAGATCATATTTATTTCGAGCTGTGATGCATGTCGCGTGGCATTTCTGGTACCGGTACTCTCTCGCAGCTCTTTCGCAGTGGCAGACTTTGAGCGATTTCAATACACAAAAGGGGGGTTAGGGGGGTTAGGCGTGGGTATATGTTAGCCGAGCTAGCCGAAAATCTCATCGATGTGCATTCCGAAGTATGCTTTCCTGAGGATCCGATAACAGCCGATATCATATATAAGTTATTCGATTAACGAGTTTTTCGTCTCCTCTTCACTTTGAGCCGTGCTCACGAACTTGCTGGTCAAGTTCATTTCGAATCTCCTTCTTCCTCAACTCTTCGATATTCTAACCCTTGTTCCACATGAAATCACTATTTGCTGCTGTTCTTTGCTGCTTATCGCTTCTACTTGTGTCTGGCCATGCAGTACATAGCATCAGGGACGACGGTACCGGTCCCACTGCTGACTCCGGTGATCTGAAGGTTGGGAAAAGACTCTATTATGTGGCAACCCTGGATCGAGAGCTTCGTGTACTGAAAGGGAACTTGGTCGGACAGTCTTTACGCGTGGCGGATAAGCTCGGAGCCTATGACATCGAACCACATCCTATGAGAGGGTTGGATCACATATATGACGACCTTAGTATGTATTATTATATATATATTATCAATTTTTCTGTTTGCTGACCTCTTATGAATTGCAGACGAAGCTGTCTCTTTTGGTTTCTCACCAGAATTTGAGCATCCAATTTACCCAGATCAGTTTGCTGTGGTTACTGTCAAGGATGTGGTTCCTGCCGAGGATGTGGGCTCATCGCGTGCACCTGCAAATTGTAACGTGCTCACGTAAATTCATCTACTCAATTATGTGAACGTTTTCTGATGAATCTGGCAGTAAATTTCCCAAAAGTGAGGCTGATGTGCTAGGGACGATCAACGTACGTCTTTTTTTTTTTCCCGATATCTTGCAATTGAGGGTGCACAATACTGAAGATGTGATGTTTCTTTCTCAAAGCTTCTCCCTCATCCACCAAAAGGTTTCGGCCTACTCAAAGCACCAATATCATTAGCTAACTACAGAGATATCCGCGTCAAATCTAGTAAGTTAAAAAAAAGTCATGCATATTGTGTACATGCCTCGCAACTGCGGCTGATAATTTGTCATGATCCACAGAATTCGAACTGGCGAAAAGCAGAAATGACCGCAACAAATTTGTGTGGCAATATTTTTTCCTCGCTCCGGAAAGTCTGGCATGTTTCGAGATAGAGGGTGTTCACTTTTTCCCAGTTCACCGACAGCGTCTCCAGCCAAATCTAGTCCCCCTCAAATTATCTTCATGAAAGCTCTCGAGACCTCCGGAGTAGTAGAACGAGAAGCCTAGGAGGATGGTCCCATGTTGTTAAGCAATTTTCATTTCAATGTTTTGTGTGTTGTGTTCGCGACAGAAGTGGTTTGGGGATAAATATGTGCAAAGATCATGGATGTATGTAGATCGCGTACCTATTCATCTACATATGTACTGTTAGGTTTCGAAATCGAAGTAGTTGTCGAAGTCGAAATAACTGAAAGCGATTGAAAGACTCGGGAGTCGGGATTCCCTCTCGTGTTGAAATCACGTACGTCTGCTAAAGTGCTAATAATTATACTTACGACGATCGAGGAAATGCCAGTATTCGTTCCGCTGATTGATCCTCAATCCATATTTAAGCGACTGTGCTGAAACGACTGATACAGGAACGTCAGTGGGCGGAGATTACATTTACCTTGGTTGGTTTTACCAAGTATGTAGATCTTTGGCCGTTCGAAGGGCTGGACTGCTCGGATCTATGTATCTATGAAAGAGGTGTCCATTCTCTCTCAGATAAATTGTACTTGGTAACTTGGTGTAAATGATATCAAAGAAGACAATTGTACAACACAACAGCACGTTCCTAAGGGCTGCCAGGTCCATCGTTAGGTAGAGTTTACAGTTCCGTGGAATCCTAAGGGGCCACATCTATCTGTCCTCACATACTTTCGTACGTCGGAGGGGGGTCAAAGTCACGAAAATCAGAATCGTGGTCGTATGCTAGTAGGGAAGTGATTAGAAAGGGAGGAGGAGGAGGAGGAGGGGGAGGAAGGAGATTGAAGTTGTTGTTACCATCGTTATTGCCCCTATTCCTACGAGTAACATCAGTATCCACGTCCAGATCATTCTCATGCGAAACGACTGTTTGATCGTTGTTTGATTGGGGCTGCCCTTGAGATGATAAAGTCCGAGAATGATAATCTGTAGAGTTGAAACACCGTAAACCAAAAAAAAAAGAAGGTTATTCATTTGTGTACAACCGTAATCGTACCTTCAAGATTATAGTTCTTCTCATTTATGACTGACACACGGGCTGTAGACCCAAGATCAGAATTTCGAGGGTTACTACAGACAGCGATGACAGAATCCAATGCCGAGTCCGAATCTACACCCGATCTTCTCTGCGAACTGGGATTGGAAATCGTACTCTGAGGCAAAGAGCTGCGCCAGAATGAAACCATACGGGAGAGATTCTTTGGATTACTCGAATTGTCAGTGTTCCTACTAGTAGCGAGGACTGACTCGACATCGACTCCGGGATATTCGCTGTGACCTAGATATTGCGTTCTGGGGCTGCTAGCGTTGCCAGTGGTTTGTGACGCTCGGCGATGACTCAATAATCTGGAAAGTGATAAAGGAGTTCCAAATCTCCAAAGAGACTTGTAGTACCGGTGACGGAGGAGATATATACCCAGGAGAGCCGCTGTGATGACTGAGAGAATTACTGCTGCGCTAATGACTCCTGCGATGATACGAGCGTGTCGGGATCTGTTGTTGCTACCTTCAGTGTTGGTCGGAGCGGCAGAAGATGTTTGTGTAGTCATCGTTGTGGTGTTACCTTCAGTGTTGGTTGAAACTGAAGGAGAAGGTATTTGTGTAGTCGCACCCATCGAGACTGCGGTGCTACTATCAGACCGTAACTCGGATGATGTCCCAGCGAAGGCATCGGAGGTACTGGTCATGAATCAAGATCATGTATGGAAGACTCAAGGGAGTAAAATGAGTACCTCGTGCTAAAGATGCTAAAGATACTCCTGCTGGTACTGATAGTCGGAAAACTGATTTGAAACGGCGAAATTCCGAGAGACGTGATATGTCAAGAACACTGGAAGGGTAGTAAGTTGTATTATAACAGTTCGTGATCAGTGATGAGTAACTTGGTAGTGGTTATGCTTACTTGATGAGCGAAAGAAAAAAAAAAAAAAGATGAATCGAGATAACGTTCAGTCACTAAGAATCGTCTAACAAGCTGCCAAGTCCCTACCTAGTGGAAGACTCGGACTCCGATGTACCAAAACTCGAATTTTCTGAAACAGTGAATATGTTGCTGTACAAAGAACCTGGAGAGCTACATCGTATCAAGCAATCAATCGAATAAACATTCATAACACCAATTGAGTTACCTACTTCAAAGTTCCAGCCTCGATCACATACGTTCTATATTCACATAAAATCGAACAAAAAAAAAAAAGTTTGAAAAAGACATCAGCCTACAACTGGGACTCTCAACAAATCTCATGAATACAACAACAACACGCACCCAGGAGAATCCACATTATCACTGAATATACCCGAACCATCATCGTCGCGTGAGAGGGACATTGAAGCGAGCACTTGTGAGTTTCCGTGGACGCTAATGTTCACGAGCTGAAATAGAATAGAAGGAGGATCCGAGGGGTCTGAGTTGTATATTGCTGAAATATCTACCGGTGCAGGTTCGTTTGGAGCGTCAAAGAGGACTTGAAAGGGTGATGCAGAGAGCGCTATGCAGATTGCAAATGTATAGCTATTCAATAGTGCGAGAGAGGAGTGGGCAAGAATTGTTATGTTATCTCTTTTAAAAATTCTCGAGATTTTTTGCTCACATGAAACGAAGATTGTGTAACATGGCCCCGCACTTGAACTTGATATTGATATGAAAGAATGGGAGTGAGTCGAAAAGGTTGACTGGCAAAGTCAGTCCAGTCCTTAATAAGTCACGACCGCGGTTGGAGGCTGTTCAGTGTATTATTGTTCGTGTCAGGAATTCCTGTCAATGTACAACTTCTCAGGTTGCTGATATGACACACACCTAAAATCATACACCCCATTCCCTATGGCGCCCGTCGGTGGAGACGACGAAATAAGAGGTCCACATCATAGCTTCCACACATCAAGTGTTGAAGTGCCTTTTCAATGAAACCCTGCCTCTAATGCGTTTTTTTGAGGATCTCGCAATCCAGTACCACCAAGTTATGGTTTTAAGCCGATCCCTGCACGAATTGTAGTAAACCACCTGGTACCGAATAGTCCAGACACGCACATATATATATGTTTATTGTGAGCGTACAAGCATTGGAACCATTATTTGAGTCCTCGTAGTACCGAAGATTTGATACTAGGACCACGGAGAAAAAAATTGAGCTGCGGTGAGGGAAATGGTAATATTCAGCGCAAGTTTCAAAATACTTTGGTGCGCGGCTTACCATATATCTCACAGAAAACCAAACTTTTCACTGATTCACCATATCAAAGTCCTCCCGCCAAGTTGGCCTATACCGGATGTTCCGCCGACTATGACTGCAACTTGCGGGGAAGGTAGGAAGGTGAGAATGATGCAGCGCGTACGGCGGTGAGGTAGGACATGAGTCAGAGTCTCAGAGACGAATCGGAAGAAAGCTGAATCTGAAAAATGCAGTCGAGCCGAGCCTGCCGAATTATGCCAGGTGCGTGCCGGTTGCCAGTAAACAAGATACTCAGTTAATAATGCTACGCTCGCAGTTACAGTATCCAATGTGGTGTAGTGGCTAACATTGCTGTCTTTCACACAGCAGCCCGGGGTTCGATTCCCCGCATTGGAATTTCTGCTTGGATGCAACATTTTTTTCCATGCCGGTACGCGTATCTAATACACACACACAGCTTACACAAAATGTCACCCAGTCACACGTCACTCTTTCTCGTCTGCTCTTCAACCGCCTCAAGTTCAAATCATTTGAGCTTCACTTTCTTTACCCCAGCTCAGAGGATTCAGCGTTTAGCGCTTTAGCACCAAACGGACGCGACTTGGACGCGACATAGCCTTGGACTTTGCCGCGTAAGGATGAATTGGGGCGCTTTCACAGCACCAGTAGCGGACGTACGCGTACGCAAGGACGATATTTTTCAGCGGTTGTATGTATAAACCCTTTTTTCCCTGTACCTACATGTATTCATAAGATATACTCACTACCTCTAATCTCTACTAGTCCATTCCCTATCATCGACTTCATTCTGGACAACTTACCACCCCTCGAATTCATTCGATTCTCCTGGACGTCCGATTTCAACAATAGATGTGTAAAACACTATATCCGTCGAGTTTTCAAGATCAAGAAAGTGTTGCTTCCGTACTTTGATAAAGAAGAAATTGAAGAGTTTAGGTGGCTTCAATCGCGTTATGGGATGCTTATTTCTGGTTCTACGGCGCTGCAATTTATGGATAGGAACACGTACCCGGAATCCGATTTGGATGTTTACGTTGAACATCAGCATTGTAAGGAGATTGGAAGGTTTCTTCTTGGTGCTGGGTATAGGTTTGAACCTCGTGAGAAGCAAGCCAAGTTTGGGTTTGATGGTATCGTTAGGCGTGTAGCGCACGCGATTGAAAGGAGGGGAGAGGGAAGTTATTGGGGACGCGGGATTGCGGATTGTTTCAATTTTTATAAAGGCGATCGTAAGATTCAATTGATCACGGCGGTACATTCACCTTTGAACATCATCCTTTCTTTCCACTCTAGTACGTCCAAACCCTTCTTTTTTTCACCACGGTAGTCTGATTCGGAAAAAAAAAATTTTGTTTCTTTATAACAGCATGCGTTATGTCTATCATCACTCACCAGAACGCCTACTCCTTGTACCCTATCACAACGTTCGGCCAACGTCGCTCCCTAATGGCTTCAACCGAAGGCACGAACCAAGATGCTGCGCGGCAAAAGTACAGAGATCGTGGATGGACTATGGAGGAGACCGTGTCTGCGCACGAAGCTACAGACAAAGCTTCCGAATTCAAGAGTGGTCCAAGACGCATCGGCGACAGGTTCTGTTGGAAACTACCACTTGCACCCGAAGCTCGTAAATACTACCCAAACCTTGAACCCGAGCGGATCGAAGCGAACACCTGGGCTTTGGAATATACCAGCGAAGGGGCTCAAATGAACTTTGAAGAATTCAAGTTGAAGGGTTTGCGTTATCATTATGTTGCGGCGGATATGGTATTTCTACGAAAAATTCCGGAGTTGTTGAATGCGCGTCGGATCTCTGCCCCAGGCGAAAAGTACGTGGATTGTTTCTTTTGTGATTGGATTTACCCAAGGGCTCAATTGGTTTTTAAAAAAACTCTCCGTAGTGTTGATGATATTTTCAATCGAATCTCGAGGGAGAAGTGTTACTACCCGAATCTTGCGCCGGGAGGATTGGCCTGGTAAAGAAATGTTTTATTGTCAGATGTAAAGTGCTTGCTTGCTATCATTGTATGCGCTCGGAATTAGAGCTTCAAAATAATTATGGTATCCGACACAAAAGTGTCTATTGAATCAACTAAATGGTAACGTCCCGCGAACGAAAAGAGACTTTCATGGAACCAGTCTAGTATATACAATCAATAGGACATTAACATATCGCTAACACGTTTAAACATACCGTATGAGGTATACTGTTCAACCGTTCATTCTTGAAGAAAAGAAGCAAAACCGTCCCACGAATTTCAATCGAAGGACCCATCCATCCATACATGACGGCTCTCATTCTTCAACCAAAACCACCCTCACATCCTTATCTTTCGGCATCATCAACAGCTCCGCGTCAAAAGCGACCTAAAAAAAAACCCCATCACATAGTCCGAGTTAGTAAAGTATAAAGTATACCAGAGAAATCACTCAGCAAATATAGAGTTGAATAGAAGAAATAGAAATAAAACAGTTCCGCCCCCTCCCCCGGCCCCCCTCGGAAACGCAACATAATGATCTAAGATATAAGATACACACCTTTTTCTGTCTCTTAGCAGCACGTAACGTCCCATTCAACGCTTCCACTGTCTCACAAGGGCCGTCCGTAATCAGTAATCATAGTCCAAAGGTCCGCCATTGAGTTTAAAGTGAAGCAAAAAAAAAACCAAAAAAAAAAAAGTTTTGGCCAAGTCTAAGTACATCGAACTTCATACGAATAAAAACCAGCACAAACTAACTCACATGTATTCGCAGTCTTGTCAAACAACACACCATACGATACGCTATACTTCCCTTCAGAATTCACCTCTCCATATTCCTTGATCGCATCTGATGTTCATGTTCAAAACCATCATGGATGAAGACGTTTATTGAATTTTGACATCGACTTTTTAGAAATACCATCCCACATACCTTTCAAAATCGTTATCTCTTCAGAAACATTCATCCTACAAACCAAAGCGTTATCCAAGGAAAGTATGGATGATGATAGAGCGAAAGAAAGATCAAAGCTGCCTTATCGATGTTGACATTATGCTAAATAATTACATTATCAATTTCCACTACACACTACACTGGGGGATGCTCCTCTTTCATTCCTACCCACAAACTATGCTATCGCTATCTAACAATAAGGAGAGTGCTGGCTACATATACGAAAAAAGTGGCTACATGAAAAAATCATAAAAAGAAAAAAACCCGTGGTCCATGGATCTAATCATTCATAATAAAAAGAATTAATTCTTTTACTCAGTCCTTTCAGACAAAACCCCATCCCCATCAAACAAACGCCACACTCCGATAAAACTCCCTCACAACAGACAACCTCTTCTCCTGCTCCTCCATCCAAATAGCCTGCACCTCCGCCTTCACCCTCTGCCTAACTTCATGTCGAACCCTCTTAACCCTCATCGAGAACGCAGCAGATATAGGCCTATGATCAGACACATCCGCCTCGTACCGTCTATAACTCAACTGCTGTACCCTCCCAGGCACCCTCGCGCGCCACAAAACACGATCACACCACGCAGGCGAACGTCTCTTTTCTGACGTGTCATACTCATCCGATCTCCTGTCATATTTATAGGTAGGCGCAAAAGAGATATGTCCTTCAGAGAAAAATCGAATGCGGCATCCACGATTGTATTTGATCTCTTTGAGTAACTGATCGTGCACCAGCATAGTCTCGTGCTCCCCTGCACGTACGGCAGCGACGATTGCATCTCGGCGTTGGTCGATGCGGTAGTTCATGTCACCATTAACCTATGCAACAAAAAGTTATGAAGAAGACTGTATCCAAATAACACAAGGAGAGAGCAACGCACGAAAATGATCTCATGATCCATTACCATCGAACCATCCCCACCTCCAACAAACGCTAAAGGCTCGAGCGTAGGTGGGAAAAGCATCTTCTCCTCCAATATCGCCGCAACGTCCGCATTACGAGTACGCACAGCATGTTGTCCGGCAGCAAGATGACAGTTGACGAAACAGATAGACGAGTCCTCAACAACAAAACGCGAGATAATACCTCCCTGTCCAAGATAAAACCCGATCAGTCACCAAGCACCGCAAGAAACAACCAAGCCCTCACCTTATTCCCATACCTGCCTCCCATCCCCCTCTTAACCGTGTTAATCGCCAAATCCTTGAACGCAGCTCGCTCCGAATTCTTCACAAATATACACGTGAACAACCCAACCATGCTCTCCGTATGAATCACCGAGTACGGGCACTCAGGCGGCATCGCAAGTCTCACCGCAAGCATCAAGTGATCAAACCAGCGTTTATACGCTCCCGTCACTTTATCCGACAAACCAAGGATCGTAGAGCTGTTGTTCGAACCCGCACCACCAATCCCACTCGCCGATGATGACGACGAAGGACCCGCACCCGCATATCCAAACCCATATCCATACCCATAATACCCATAACTCTCTTCCTTCTTCTTATTCAACCCCAAATTATTCCCCAACAAAACATTCTTCGCCGCCATCTTCCTGCTCTCGAGATCAATCACCTCTTGCAGCCCAAAGCTAATCACATCAGGACTATCCACGCTCCTCAACGCGTCGCTCAAAAAGCTCATACTCGCCGCAGACGCTCCCCCTTCATAATCACTTCCGTCTCCCAAAAACGACGAAGACAACGAATCAGGTCTAGCGGAATCGCAATTCCAACTGACAATCAACACCTTCAAATCTCTAAACCCACTAAACTCCCCTTCACGTTTCTCGACTTCCCCATCCTCCCAGTCAGCCTTCAAGAGCCCATCCCAAATACCAACAGTCTCGTTCCTCCCAACACTGACAACCGCTAATCGTCCTTGACCACCATACTCCTCACCAGATGCTGGACCCAGTCCCCATCGATCAAGTATTATCCTATTGACAGGTAACAACGAAGTCCCAGTCCCACCATCCCTCGGTTTCTCCCTCGTAGGAGGATGCGCACACCAACAGTTTGTAACTATCCACGGACGAGCTTTCACATCATACGCCGTAATAAAACCATTCCGCCCCCCAGCCCACAGCTTATCATGCACGCCCTCAAGAGACATCACATCACTCGAAGAAACTTTCATCACTTCCACACACCGCGGGATGTCGTCCGCCAACTGAGCCGCAGTCGCATTCGTAGCAGCACTCGACGGTGTAGGATAAGACGTGAACGCAGAAGAATTCAGTGCCCAAATGGTGATATACCCTTCTTCATGCCCAAGGTACGCATATCCAGGCGTAGTAGGAAGCTCGGCCGCAGACGTCACAGGACCAACATGTTCGGTCGGAATGACAGTCCTCCCTGCGCCCACGGGACTGACTGCACCATTGAAAATATCATAAATTCTTACGATAGGCGTCCGAGCAGTCGTCCCGGCTCCATGTTGATCACTCCTAGCAGCAGTCCACAATTTCCCGCCAACAATCTTCGCAAACTCGAGCTTGTCCGTCACACGTATGACTTTTGGCGTCGTGCTCAACAAGTCTTCCGCCCCTCCATCATCCTCAGCATCATCCTCATACAGATGAGAATCCTTGGGCGAGAACACCAGCACCTTCCCACTCTCATCAATCGTGACCATCCTCCTCGCCCAACTGAAAATCCACACGATAGGATTTAGATGAGCTGCCATCTTCTTCCCAGTAACAACACCAACCCTCCCCTTCCCTTTACCGCCTTTTCCAGACCCCAGATAGACCTCAAACAGGCCCCCCTCCTTCATTCCAACCCAAAGTCTCTCTCGACTCCGAAATTCAATCGCACACACCTTCCCATCCTTTCCTCCCCCTACCTCGCGCGTGTCCAAATCACACACGGGAAACTCAGAACTGAAGCTCAGGTCCCACACTTTGACGTGGTGACCATTCCCAACAGCGAACCATCGCCCACCACCGCTTACGGCGAGGTAGCCCGTATGCGCTGGCACGCGAATTCCAGTTTGAGGATTTTCAGGGAAAAGGAACGGTGGCCGACGAGAGCTACGGGAGGAGTCGGGCAAGAGATCAGCCAAAGGTCCCCGTAAGGCTGCGCCAGCACCGGCACTGTCCATTTCGTCGTCATCTTCGTCGCCCGAATCATCTGATGAGTCGGAGTTGGCTGATGGCGCACGACGGGCTAGTGGAGGAAGTTTATCGCCCGGGTTAATGATGCGAGTCGGTGGAGGGGGAAGGTTATTGAAGGCTTTGCGTTCGGAGGTGGCAGTTGTAGGGGTAGCAACTGAGGGTGGGGTGATAGAAAGGTTGTCTAAGGAGGAGGTCGAATGGCTATGGGGCACAGAGACAAGAGCTTGATGGGAGGCATTAGGATGTGAAGCGTGAGGCGGTGGCGGGGGTGGCGGGAGATTAGAACGTAACGAAAGTCTAGGAGCTGGTGAGGGAATAGCTATATCCTCGGCCTGAGCTATTGTGGTTCGACGGACAGGAAGCGGTGGTGGAAGTGCAGAGAGGGTAGAAGGAGAACTGACAGACACAGGGCGATCGTTGTGGTGCTGTCTAGGCGGTGGGCGAGGAGGAGGTAAACGAGGCGATGAAACTGATGCTTCATGAATGAAAGGCGATTTCCTCGCAGGTAAAGGGGGGGCAACAGTAGTAGCGGACGAATCCGGATCTGTCGCACTGTCTGTCGCGTCATCGGTGAAAGGGTCGTCAAGAGACAACGACAAAGTGCTGGAAGATGACGAGTGGGACTCGTCCGGACTGGGAGAAGAAATTACGGGAATCAGAGGCTCAGACGAAATTTTAGGAGTGCGAAGTGGAACAGATGGTTTAGCCAGAACAGATTGCGGGGGAGAGCTCCTGAGCGAGAATACCATGAGTTTTATGCCGTCCAGAAGATAGAACTATTACGCACATGAACTTGCTCCGCAAAGCAGCTACACTCGGCAGACTTTCCGGAGGCTCATCATCCTGCTCATGAGGAAGTCCCAAAGTTGTTACAAGAGGACTAAAGTGTGACCCGCCACTAACCGAGGGCGCTGGGCTGGATTTCAGTAAAGGCGAGGCCGACGGAGACGGCGAGGGTCCACGAGACGGCACACGAGAAGGAGAGACACCTCTCCCTGGAGGCGGCGGAGGCGGCGCTCTTTTCCCACTCGGAGACACTAGCGTCTGCAGAGGCGAAGGTGAAGGAACAGCGAGATGTTCAAACTTGGAGCGTAGATTCTTCACCGCCGGTGTAGGCACATATTCGATATCCGGTTGATCCATTCAAACAGACCAAACCGTGAATATCTGGAATTGAATTGGATTTATCCAGACTGTCGTAAGCGTCGTGAGTCTTCTTTCTCCTCGCTGGGGGGTCGTCGTTGTCGGCAGTCGTGGTGGTGGTAGTGGTTCAAGTTGGTAATATGCTGTGGTCTGATTGCTTTATTGTCTTTTCCCACGCTCAGTATTACTATTTTCTGGTAAGTACATACGTTTGGATCACTTCGACATATTGTAATGTCGCAAAAGCCTAAAATGAAGCTTTGCGTCTGAAACATGTTAGATTTTGTACGAGAGGGCGTGCACACAAGCCTGAAAACCCGGTGAAACGTGTACTTCATTCTAATTGATTTCAAGTAATAGCAGACTATCATCAAGCAACACCCTCTGGACAAGAATTCAGCGATCTATTCAACAAACTCGAAAGGGACAGACTCAACTGTAATCATAAACAAATCTAGCCTTGACTTCTTCGCCTTTCGCTCCAACGCAATGAACGTGTCGAACATAACGTCGTTCACCTTTAATCTCCTCGATTCCCCAAACCTACCGACAATCAAACAATTCAGCTTTCAGTCTCGACTTTTCAAACAACCACCATATACGCCACAGACCTGATTAAGAACCCACACTTTCCCAGTCTTCTCCTTATCACTAGTCATCTTGACATGAACGAACCCATGTTCATCCGAATCACCCGTCCACCCCTCTCTCAAAAACACATCCAGCTCTCCTATATCCTCCTTCTTCACCCTCCTGGCCTGCATGACAATCGCCCCAAACAATCTATTTTCTCTGTGTTGTTCAGATCCATCAAGAATCTGTGTCCTAATACTATTTCCCGACCGTGACTCTCCACCATGATCATGATTGTCGTCGTCATCGGTGCCACCGAGCGACTGCTGAATATCAACACACTCAACCCCAGCATCGTTCTTGCGATGCTTGATACTCATATTCGGCGTGCCTGCAACAGCAGAGATGGCCTTACGCTTTAACCAACTGACACCTTGGAGTTCGAGGATTTTGTCAGAAGAGTTGTCGCTGAGTTCTTTGTTCTGTTTGGATATCAGATTGACTCGCACGTAGAACTGAGCTTGGATGGCACTCACCAGCGTAAACTTTCCGCTCATGTCGAAGGTCGTAAAGGTTGCTGGGACGGCCATTTCAACTTGAAGTTCTTTTGCTCGGGAGGGAAATTGAGAGACTTTTGTTTCCAGCCTCATCCACCCCACTCTATTTTATACCTGAAGCACAATTCAACAGCATCTCAGCCTCAACCACACCGGTGGAGAAATCCCAACGGGTGTTCGACAGTATAATTCATACACCATCATTGCGCCGTCGGATGAATTCAGAATTGAAAATCTTTTTTTGATTCCATCGCAGCTCCGTCGGTATCACCCAAGTCACAGGAATGTGAAATGCCGCCAGTTTCTTATAAGTAGCCCAGCCCTAAGCCAACACGAAAATTTTACATTTTGATCAAAAATAAGACTTGTCGCCAAACGCTGCGAAGCCTCACCTAAGTACACATAAAATCATTGAGGAGATTGATAGAAGAAGAAGTGATGCAATCAAATTGGAAACTGGAAGGGTCCATCGGTCGAGCGCTCATTCAAAGTCACAGCGGAGCTCGTCGGAGTTTGAGCCTGTTTTGAGCCAGGAAAAATTCTATGAGTTCAGGTACGTGGCTGATACCTTCTTCTCACATCCATCATTGTATCGCGTACAGATTCAGAGATCATTTCTAGATCTGAAAAGTCAGACGAGCACGCAAATCGCAAGACAAACAAGATCTACCAGCAGTGTATATCACATAACCAAGCCAGGATAGGATGTTCACCACCCCATCATATGTAGCAAACCCAAATCAAGCACCTTTCATTGAATCGCTTCAAAGCTTCAATTTCAATCAAATTCAAAAGCCAAAATAGATCTTCCAACGTCATTCACTTAGGCCAAGCGAAGCTGCAAGGCCTATGTACACAACCGTACGGGAAGAAGACTGAATTATGATTGTGTGAAATATCAAACGCAATCTGTGGTCCGCGAAGTCTGTTTTGGTGAGTACCTGATGCACCCTTGAGGCGCGCTAAATAAAGGTTGCCAGCAAGCCCTGGTTTAGGCCCATTTCTTCCTTCGTTCAATACTTATTCATTATCAGAGCTACAAGTGAATCTCAGGCTGGTACTGTGCGGCGAGTCGTCTGTCTAGGTAGGTTCCGAGTTCGTTCACCTGAATAAACCCAGGGGGTGTCTTCGTGTTTTTACTGATTCATTGTTTACTATTCAACAAATTCAGGATGAGTGGCACACACTTTCCGACGACGAGTCTACCGAGTCATGAGGGTTGGCATAGTACTTCTTCCTCCTCAGCCCTCAAACCCACCCCTACTACTCAAGCTCTCGATCCGACCATCACGCAAGATTGCAGACGTATAGACAACCACGATGGGTATTTTGAGCAAGTTCACCCACACCAACCGGGAGTTATGACCCTTCCCCCGAAACATGGCGAGGTATCGTTATATAATCGACCCGATTCGCATGGAACCCGAGATACGAAGTTCAATTCGTATGATCCTCCATTCGAAAGAGATGGGAACAATTCTGTTGAAGTTGCTGGGGAGTTTCCGACGTATCATTGTCATGGCCCTGCAGAGCTTGAGGGCGAATCTGACCTTGCTACTTCGAACAACCATTCGATGGGTGCTCTGCCGTTAGCGCCTTCTCAGCCTGAGGGTCAGGGTCAGGTTCAGGTGTCGATGCAGCACACTCTCGTAACAGACCCCGGTTGTAATGCGATGGTGGAAAGTCAACATGTGCAGGACTCGAGTCGTTTCGCAGAAGGTGCCCCCTCGGCTACTACACAAGACACGAGGTTCGTCTCAGCAGGGGCTTCCGAGGTTGACCTTCCGGTCGAAAGTCACTGCCATGAGAAACCCCATCATTTTACTTCGACACCAGAACACCACTCGAATTACTCCCGCTCGTCGTATACTACGTCTTCGTTGACGAATTATATCACTGCCGGACAAGATACTACAGAAAACGACGACGGCGGCACTAGCAATCTTCAGCTTCATCACTCATCAAAAGTCCATCCGAATCATTCTTCCTCTTCGAACTCGTTCGCGGTGCCAACTCAGTATTGTGCTGGTTACTCTTCTGCTTTTCCTGCTTCGCATGCTACTTCGAATACCTATGAATCATCTCATGCTCATACAGTCACACCTAATTGCGACCATTCTCCCAGTGACTCTTTCGCACAAACTTCGTCTCCCTCTCATATCATGACGCAAAATACTCCATCTGAAATGATCGTTGAACATACCACGACGAAAGCAACCCCCAGCGGTCTAACGCGTCAGAGTCCTCATCATGCTTCCACAAACCCCACGCACTTATTGGCATCATCATCCACGGCTCTACCAGACGACTCCGAGGCTCGAAATTCTTCTTCAACTACTACTTCTACTGCGATGACAGTGTCGGTATCAGAACCGCGACTCGTCTCAGACTGTCCCTCCTGTGCATCACTCCACAACGCATACAAACTTCTCCGAAAGGAACGAGACGTCATATTCACTTCTATGCGTATCGCCCAAGACCAACTACATGCGAGCGAAGTTCTCAGAAAGACTTTCGTCACAGAATTAAACTTCACTCGGTCTCTCTTGATTAGATATTTACCCTTCAATGATACTACTGTCGGCCCCATTCAAGAACCATCGTCGCGGTACCGTGATCGTGACTGTCAGTGGCCCCCTGCTGCACACGGGTATTCGGAAGGTCATTGCGCTGAGGATGATTTAGACGAGTTGGTTACTGCTTTTCGTACTTCAGGCTCGGAGTATGTTCTACGTCATGGTCATGGTCATGGTGTGCTCGTGAACGCCCCAACGATTCGGAGTTCATCTAATTATCAGTTACGTCCTGTAGCTGATGCGAAACCTGCGAAATCTAGAGCTCTTCCGTCTGGAGTCGAGAGTCACGGTGTTCAGGTACAGCAGGGACAAGCCTTTTACCGTGATAAGGAAATGGAGCTTCAGTACCCGACTCAAGTTGGAGTTCCTTCGTATTCCTCTTCAGGTCCCGGTTCTTCATTGCCTGTCACAACAAGATCACTGTCACCAGTAGTTACTGGCGGACAAGTATGCCTTCATCCAGGTAAGTCTAACCCTACCCATGGGTGTTAAAGAAACTATTGATACTGACAATTTGAACTTGCAATAGATCCTCCTCCCCCTCACGCGCACATGTATACCCGCTCATCACATACTTTACATCCCAACACACTCACTGTCGACGTGGCCCGTGATCATTATCTACACGGTATTTCATCGAACGAACATATTGCGCAGCGGCGTAGAGAAATCCCTCCTGTCCCGGAACGGCCATCGTATCATCATCCGAGTCCCTACGGCCATCATCGCCGCCAGCACCAGCACCAGCACCAGCACCAGCACCAGCACCACCAACACCACCATCAATCGCATTCAGTGCCGGTGCATCACCCTCAGGCTTCTACAAGCCATATTCGACCTCGTCCCCTCATATCAATGAATCCACCCTACTCTGCTCTAACACCAACATCACCTTCAGATCATGACAACAATTCGCATTACCTCCCCAACAATACAACAACAACTGCTTCTATTCAAACCAGTCCAACCTACCCTATCCGAAAAGCTTTAATTTCCGGACATATCACTGATCCAACGGAGAGCGACTCAGACATTGAAGCTTGCATTCAAATGTCTCAAGCTAGTAGTAGTAGTAGTCGTCCTCCTCCTGCTCCTCGTCCTCCTCCCATCATCGGAAACAGTAATATCAAGCAAGAAATCTCAGCATCTCCATGTTCAGTTTCAACTCAAAAACAACCCTCAATCGGATCAACTACGACGACGGGTCGTACACGTAAACGTGCCCTGTCTCTCGATGCTCAGACCGGACGTGAATCCAAAGCTAACGGACCTGGTATACCCAAAAGGAAACGTGTTACGAAGGAGAGAAAACCCAAGCCTGTCAAGGAAGTACGTGTGGATCCCATGAAAATGGAAAAAGCGACTGGTCGTCCGCCTGGATGGTATGAGTATATGGCACGATATTCGAAGGGTTCGGGTTCGGGTTCGGGTTCGGGAAGCCATAAAGATAGTGCTGACCCGTCGGGATCACAGATTAAGGATGCTGAACCGAGAAGAATTGCTTAACCAGGTGTTCAAGAATTGCGAAAAGAAATAGATAAAGAATAGGCTAACATACATACATATGTTTCAAAGACGGACATTACAATTATACAATTGTGTTTCGAGGTTTAATTGTGCGTGGATTATACAACCTTACAGAATTCCTGGAACGAGTAAGTATGGAGTTTTCTTCTTGTATTGAGCCCAAGCCTCGCCATACTATGCAATTTACCATCAGTCAACGCACCAAGCGGACGAGAACAATCACTCACTTTATCGGTACAATACTCATCCATCTCCGGTACTCCTCTCTTCGTAAAGTCATACGAGAGAAACGCAGCAACAATCGCGCCCCAAACCCAACCAGCAGAAGCCAACGCAAATCCAGCTCTCCAAAGCGTGTATCCTCCATAATTAATGTGCCTCGAAAGCGCGAACAACCCGCCAGTGAAAAGTTTACCCTCATTCTTCGGGTCATCCTTAAACTCCTTCCTCTGAACCTCGGAGACCCATTCCAAGAACATGCCCAAGACATACAACCCCGTACCAACTACCAAAGGCGCAGAAAACGCCAACTCTTCTGAGGGAGTAGTCAAAGCGGACGTCGCGGTGCAAATGAAGAGTAGACTATTCATCGAGTTGTAGAAAGCGTTGACGACGCCTACCATGACAGACCCGATGGGAGTGATAGCCTCGTGTGAGACCATGAGCACCCAATACGTGTGTTTTACAAATGAGCCGATAGCCATCGAGAAGAGGATAGCGCGATAAGGAGACAACCCGAGACTAGCACCTCCAAAAGCAAGAGGTGGACCAGCGACGCGAAGGGTACCATGCAGAGCCTTAATGATGGAACCTCCCATCATTCGAGCAAGAATTTCGTACTGAAGAGGTAGGTCAAGAGCTCGAAGAAGAACGAAGAGACTTCTTGAGAACGGAGTGGACTCATGAGAACCTCGCTTGATGATGGGATTTCTGCGAGGACGAGGAGTTTGAGAGGAGGACGACATAGAGGTTAGCAAGATGAGAGAGGTTGAGCGGCTGAGACAGTCGAACTAAGTCGTATATAAACCTCAGACATTGACAAACATCATCGTGTATGTCATGATCAGTGTACACGTCCCACTCCAAGCCGAGTCATACGTCACGCAACGGCACCTAGGTCACAACATTATGTAAGTATGACTCATCACTTCCAGCCTCACCAGAAACGCATGCCACCCATGTCTCCTCCGCGCCTGCCCTTCCTGGCTCGAGTAATAATATCGTCGTCTCACTCGCACCCATCGCCTGGCATCTGTACATGGACAACTACACCCACCTAACAAACACCAAACTCCCTCATGATCCTCCCGCTGAGGCCCACCACCCTCATCTTCGCTCGAGAAAACACCTGGGTTACAGCGTCAGCTGTCGTCTTCGCTCTCATCGCATACAACACCCATCATGACACAGACCAATACAGCATACGACGACTATGCTGCAAAACCATTCAACACACGAAACACCACCTACGACAGTGGCGTCCCGCGTTGTTGTCGCTCTTCTCGAATACAGAGCATATGCTGAAGCTAGTATATCGCTGGTCGTGGCACCTGATGATACCCTGGACGCGTAGAAGAACCTATGACACGTATCCAACAAAGGAGGCAGAAGAACAATATTGGCTTTCAGCCAAAGTCCATCGCAGACACTTGCAAACCTCCGACGCACGCTTCTGCACCAGCTCATCCAGCCCATCATCGAGAATATCAAAGGACGAATACGAGGAGCGGGTACCAGTGATATCTGCTTATCAACCTGCTCTTCCGCCTCTGCGAAAACGGGAAGGAACGTGGCAGAGTCGAGGGAAAAGCACCACTGGAAAGCGTTATCATTTGCCGCTAAGTGCCTTTTGTAAATGGTATCGTCTGGTTTACCCTGAACGAGTACGTCAAGCACGAATGTTCCGTCGTTTGCATATCCTAATAGCCTACGTTCTAGAGGCAACCAAGCACGATCGAGGCTATCCATATGATAGAGACATACACCGAAGAGGATAAGCGAGAGATTCATCGCATTTCGCGCATGAAAGCAAGTCGTAGAAGGTTACGAGTCGAACCAGACTCGAACAAATACAGGGAGTTGTGGGATAATTGGATCGAGTCGCAAGACCTTGTAATTGTATTTGAAAACTGATTGACGAATTTCCTAAAAATGAATAGACTTACTGTATGTAGTATAGAGTTTTAATGTGGACTGGAAGTTCGAACACTGGCAGTGGAAGTGAAAGGCGAGCAGTGCTACGGTCCAGTCCCCAGCTTACAAATACGTAAATTACTCATCGACATTACGCGACTCAAACAAACTAATCGCTAGACCATGCACTTTTCATGTACTACAGGGTACGATCGGCACATATCAATCAACACCAGCATCATCTCTCAACATCTGATCCAAGTCTTCCTCATCGGAAGAATCATCAGCAGTAGCATTCGAGCCCCAAAAGCGCCCAAGAATGTTCCTCAAAACACGCACAGGTAACGGCTAAACCAAGAGCACACAACAATCAGAAAAGAGACAAGCACGCGAACGGAAATTTCGAACGCACCGCCACTTCTTCTTCTTCTTCCTCGTCCTCATCTTCATCTTCCTGATCCTCCTCATCAACTTCCTCCGCCTCTTGACCTTGACCTCCACCTCCACCTCCGCCCTCATGCCCATGACCACCCAGTACGTCATCCTCCATCATAACATCCTCAAATCCAGGCATACGTCCCGGCATACCTCTATTCTCCACAACATCATTCTCCATCGCAGCAAACATCATCATATCATCCAATGCCTCAGGAGCTAGCTGCTCAAGAGCTTCCGCAAATTGTAAAATCCCACCCGGAAACCGATCCCCAAATACTGGGTTGCCTTCAAAGATAGCCTTTCAAAGAACAAAAAGTGAATTGAGCTTAATCGCACAAGGACGCACAAGGCAGGGGACGGTCCGAAAAAAAAAAAAAAAAACCCCACATACCTGAATCTGATGCCGCAAATCCGC
>JH814837.1:45731-72138 GCA_000296255.1 Omphalotus olearius VT 653.13
GGATATGACCTAGAAACTTGAGAAGCGGAATGCGAACGTGGTGTGAGCCTTTGAAACCGTAGTTTGCCGTAGAGCCAACCACACGTACTTACCGCGGAAGTGAAGATACCAGAATAGGCGTATAAAAATACGTTCCACCTGACAGAATGGTATCGACGTCAACCAACAAGAATGATTCATATATCATGATCAGCGAGACACGTACGTGGATACCTTTGGAGAGTGATATATACCGTAATCCGCAGCGAAAGAACACCATGTCAAGTCAGACGCTCCAGCAGACGTCCCGTAAGCAATAAGTGCGGAGGCTAATGGTACAGGATAGGACGGTCTAGCCGAAAGGTGTTTACCACCAACACCGAGCATAGCTATGAAGATGACAACGCTTGGAATCCATAGGTAGGTTTCATACCAATGCAATGCCTTGTAGCCGCAGAACGACAACTGGTGAGGAGGGAGAAAGAGAGAGTAGAGTGGAGTAGAGTGAGCAGCAGACACGAGAGCTGAGATATGTGTAGTCCCAGACCCACCACAAGCGATATCACTACGATTATGACGATACCCGCTGTATCGTCAAGCCTCTGATTTGTAGAGACTGCAGCCAAAACCTGCCCACCTACGATCGAATTGATGATTAACCATCCTATCTGCGAGAACACGTTCAAACAAGCGGGAATCATCGCTCCATAGTATCTGAAGAATCAATTAATCACGGCCAGTGTTTCGCGTTTAGCGCTCGGCGAGAATCTCCGAGATGTCGATGACGGACTGACCCGAATGAGAATCGACTTTGAACCATCGTACGTGTACCTAATTTTGGGCCAAAAACAACGCTGTGAGAAGTGAAAGATATCAGATTGTATGTGTATACTTGTATGATTCGGCAAATAACTGACAAGAACGCCGGAACGAAGCTGCATCTGTCGAATGGAAGGTACTTAGTGTTCAGCCAAATGGAGAGGAATGCCACGGACATGATATCAGCTATAATGAGTACAATCGCAGAGTCACGGAAACCCAGAGAGAAAAATATGGGCCAAGTGCGCCCGTACTCATCCTGCACAATAGACTCAGACCAATTAGAGCATGAATAGAATCAGGATAGGTGACGAACCCAGTTAGGTTGAAGATCGCGGAAAACCACACTGTAAACATCTGCCACATCCGCTCATCTGTCCTTTCTTCAACTCTAGTGGGGTCGATTCTGCATAATTCGTTTGAGGAATCGGTAAATCAGATTGAAGAAGGTCACCGGTCAAGACTTCACTAGCACTCTCACCCATGAGTTTCAATACCCCATCGCAAAAACTTCGTGACTCGATTCCTAGTTCCACCAGAGACTCGGACGCTGACGAAGTTGCTGGCATCAGCACTGACAGAACCGGCCACTGACGACCGTGACCCCGAAGGATCGTCCATTTCCAACTTCTTTTCGTCTATCATGCTTGCAACCTTCGTGGCAGAGGTCGAATCTGATCAGCAAACAATCTTCGGAATCCGATTATTCTTCGCTCTTCGCTTCGACAGTAGATGGTCGAACCAACTCCAGTTCGGGCTTCTCGACTCTCGAGGTTCGATGAACCCACTTATATACTCCAGTGAACACTACCCTCGTGACCTATCATACAGCAGTATACTTAATACTTATCAGATTCACGCTATCCATTGGAAGTAGAAGTAAATACTGAATGGCACTCACCAAAATCCATTTATTCTTGGCTTCTTCAGCCCCGTAAGTAGGCGGAAGATAAGAGTGGGTAGCATGTGGCCATGCGCTGGATGTGATCTGGACGTTGAAATGGAAGAAATGTAGAACTGTATCGGAATGCGCTCCAGTAGATGGCTGCATCATAAAGGATTGAACAAGTACCAGTAGAGACATACATAGCTCTTTAGGGTAGGCCGGCTTGCCTTGCTGACCAGTGCTAGTGCCAATGAACGTAAATTGAGCTTGATCGACTGCCATCAAACGTCGTCGTCGTGTACCGCGGGGACTGAGTTCGAGTCTACTGAATGACCTGATTAGAAGTTCGATTTTGAGTGAGCCGCGTTTACATACGCGACCTTTTTTTTTTCTCCTCGTTCTGTCACTGACAGTTAGAGTACTAGGAAATTATTTACCTGTGGTGACTTGATCTTGAAGGATATCTTCCAATATGTCTATCATTTGTTCGCGTTCTACTGAAAAGTTTGATAGTTATCGTCAATTCACACAGGTCACAGGAAATCGTACAGTGGATCGACAAATATCACTGCTTACACTATGTCTAGATGTCTAGATGATGCTCCGAGTTCTCCAGCTTTCACGTCAACCTAATACCTACTTACTAAGTAATTACTGCACCTTTGAACTTGGATGTGAATGGCTCGCGGAGCGTATGTTTCATTATGTGTTTGATATAAGTTGCCTATACGTTCAATTGACAGTGTTTTGATAGCTTCCCGAAAGGATAGTGACCCAGCGCTGAAGTTATAATTAAGATCTACATAGATAGTCCCAATCGTCACCTCCGATGTACTAGGTAGTGCGGCCAGGGCGAGGCATGCGCCCCATGTCTACAAATATGTGTTACAAACTCCTCTATTCATGATTCTAATCTACATCATCAACACCATCTAACATAACATCAAATCTAAGCCATTCTAATCTTGAATATTCTTCAACTCTCCATCTATTGTCGCCTCAACTTTTCTCGGTCCCCTCCCAAAGAAGCCCCACGAAATCTGATGCGCCAAGTAGATACTACACCCCAGATCCTCCGCGAAAGCCCACACCAACCCAGGATTCTTCTGAAAGTACCTCCCTACCGAAACCACGTCTGCCGTGCCATCTTGCAAGAACCCCTCAGCCTGCACACCAGATGTAATTCCACCGACTGTCCCGATAATGAGAGGCGCTTTGGTCCCGGAAACAACGACAGAGTTGGCAGAGACAGAGTCTTTAATAGCGTGTGCGTATCTCTGTTGCGCGTTGACGTCAGTGACGTCCTGGGCGGTTGAGTTGCCGCCGGATGAAACGTCGATAAAATCGACACCGTGAGAGGCGAGGATGTGCGTGAATTTGATGCTATCTTCGTTTTTCCAGCTTGGCTCGGACAGGTGTTCGATTCGGTCCGAAGCTGAGATCCTAAGAAACACAAAAAGGATTAATTAATAAACAAAAGAAGAAAGGGAAGAATCGATAAGATGGACTGACCTCAAGAACAACGGCATCCCAGCTGGAATCACTGCCCTAATAGCATCAACGATCTCCAAAGTCAACCTAATCCTATTCTCAAAGCTCCCGCCGTACTCATCCGTTCTCTTGTTCGCGACTGGCGATAAAAATTCGTGCAGCAGATATCCGTGCGCGTTGTGTATCTCAATCACATCGAAGCCTGCTTGGACAGCACGTTTCGCGCCTGCTGCCCAGGCTTTGACAATCCCTGCGATTTCAGGCTGAGTGAGCTCGTGAGGGGTTGGGTTTGCAGGAGCAAAGGCGATAGCGGAAGGGCCATCAGATGGGAAACCCGAGGCGATGTCGGTCGCAGTGTAGTTTGCACCCAACCAAGGGGCAACGGTGGAAGCTTTTCGACCTGCATGGGCGAGCTGTCAGAGTAAAGAGCGATGAAAGATCAGAAAAAAAAAAAGAAATTACGAAAACGAGAAACGAGAACGAGAACGAGAACGAGGAAGATGAAGTTGAAATGCTCACCTGAATCCCAATTTTCTGGTTCTGCGAATGCGCAAAGTCGACGAGCTGACGAAGACCAGTGACGTGCGCGTCGTCCCAAATACCGACGTCTTCAGGTGTGATACGTCCGTTGGGCACTACAGCGGTCGCTTCCATGATTGCGAGGCCAGGGCCACGAGAGATGATGCCTCCGACTAGAAAACGTGTATTTAGAAACCCTACAACTGGTGATCGTGAATAGAGAACGCACGGTGAGCTACATGCCACGGAGTTATATATCCGTTGTCTGCAGAGTATTGGCACAAGGGGGCAAGCTTCGTATGTCGTTAGTGAATGTGACCCATAAACCCTGTTATTTGAATATACGCACGAAAATACGATTATGAAAAGTCAAATCCCTGATCTTCAATGGAGTGAACAATTTGGGTATTTTCTTTCCGTCTGGCTGCGGGTTAACAGCAGTTCCAGACGCAGGATCCTGCAACGGAGTGAAGAAGGCGGCGCCTGGGGCGGGTCTGTTGAAAATGTGGACGGGCATTGTAGAGATGAGAGACGAATGACAGTTGATATAGATCTTTCAGTTCAGTCGAACCTGCCTTTATTTATAATGATACGGGTGAGAATCGTTTGCAAGCCGCAAGAGAATTGGCTGCTTACTGACCAGGGTTGGCCTTGTCCATCTCCTAATCGCTTCGTAATCTTCTTGTAACTCAGCCCTGCCGAACTTCACGTTCAGGCCAGGAAAAGCAGTCTGAACTCTTCAGACTTTTTGATTCCTTCCCATCGATGGTGCCATTATGGTCGTAGAATGGTCCATGGGCCAAAGCGTGGTTGATTGGTAAGGAAAATTTTAGAGAATTGGTAAGCAACTTGGAGGCGGCCCGGCATGCCGACCTTCCAGCCTGCAGATCTGGCCCAGGAACTCATGAACTTAAGGGTCGCCATGTATTGTAGACTATGATGTAGGAGTAGGAGTTAGATGCAGTCATGTCAAGCCACTGTCATTCTGTGACTTACTAAGGAACACGACTTTGAGAGCCCAATGAGAGCCAGTCCCACTTACCCTGCCCCCGAACTCAAGGTCGTACGAAAACAACTAGATATGTATCACTGGAAGAAGAGAAAAACATCCGAAGGGTGATAAACGCCACAGCCGTTTGGAGATGACATCGCCATACATACTAGAGTATTGTATCCAATCATGATTCATGATATTTGGATAAAATTCAAAAAAAGTAGACGCATTTAAATGTCTTATGTAATACCATAGATGAGGGCTTCCGGCGACGGCGGGCATGTCCAGTTCAGCGTCTGACTACTCCCGCCCATGCACCATGCAGCGCCTTGGCCCATTGCATCAATATATGATTGTATGTTTTTTCCTCCGTGTGTTTTGGGTTTACGCGAGCGGTCTCAGGCGGTCTCTCATCTATGTTGATATGTGGTGAATTGAAAACTTTCGCTTGTCGTACGTGGCTTCGGAGCAGGAAAGCAAAGGTTAGCTATTTCTATTCATCTGCTGCTATTGGTTTGTGACTGACCTGAGTCCCAGTACCAAAGGCTTAATGTATGGTAAATGATGGCTTGGACTTGTAAATTGGAAAATAAATACTCAGGAACCCTTGAACCATGCAGTAGCAAGAAAGCGCCATCTGGACTCCATCACTTCACGGATCGGACTTACCCAAGTAATGCTCTGTTATCCGCACAGCCATTCACATTCGCGACTATACCTTCATCCACATCATATTATAGGCCCAAACGAAAATATGGGTGTTGATTCGATGGATATAAAGCCACAATGGTTTGATCAGGGAACCCCTTGCAACGATGAACGGCTTGGTTCCTGCTCTCGCTCTCACACTGTGTGTGTATAGCTCGGTGGTGGCCGCATATAAACCCCCCTACGAGTACCTTCAGGCGTTGCAGGTTCTGGCAACCGAGTACGTTTTTATTTCCAACATCGTCGTTTCATTTTGATTGAAGGTTTAACGTTTATCGTTGATTAGCTTTACGAATCCAGCGTCTATACTGGAACAAGGCGTTCCCGCTCCGTTGTCAGATGACGTTGTGGGTCGGATTGATGTTACGACGACGTTTGTTGGGAAGGAGCTCAACACCGAGTACCTCTTTGGCCTTTTCCTCGAAGGGTCGCTTCAAAACAGTACTCAGCTCATCGGAACACCTAAGATATCCAAGGTCCAATCCGCCGTAGTTGAGCCGCCAGTCGTGGCAGTCAGCTTCATTGTGGACCTTTCTTACCCTACGGTGGATCTTGTTGTTCCGCTACAAATCGATATGTTCATCAGCTATGACGACGATATGAAGATACAATCTTACGACGCCATTTTGAGGAGGTGGGGAGATTACTTGACCTATGTCCTTCCTAAACTCGCGCCGAAGATAGCGGAAGAGCTGCAGCTCAATACGGATAATGTCACGGAAATCGCGGTGATTAAGACGGCGACGGATGTGTGTAGTGTTGCGATGGAATATTGCACTGGGGATAATCAGCAGTATCAATCGTATGACGATTGTTTCTCGTTCATGACGACGGAGATTCCGTTTGGTCAACCTTGGGAGGGAGGAGGGAATACGGGTCTTTGTCGGTATATTCATAAGAGTGTGTCTAGATTCTTTTTTATTTTTTTGTGTTCCACCTTGTCTCTGACGATGTTTTGTTCTCTGATAGACATGGTGAAGTACAGGCCCGAAGTTCACTGTCCACATATCGGCCCTAGCGGAGGGGATATGTGCATCGCCAGAGATTACGTCGAAGTGACGAACAACATGCCCTTCAACCACACGTTGCTGTCGTACAACGCAAGCTTCAACGCCGCCGACGCGAAGGGCATCCCCACCGCTAACTTGGCCGAACTCGTCAAGGTTAACACACAGGTAGTCGGGATGACAACTGTCGCTTTCGTGAGTTTTACTATCGTCTGCCATTACATTCAATCGTGCTTATTCCAATTCTTAGTATTCGGTTTCATGCGTCTTGTACATGCTCATCCTCTACATCTCTGCAAAAGTCGTCGAACACATCCTTTCCCGCTTTTCCGAGTCCTACCCTGATCTCACATTCGAGAATCAGCGCAACACTATCATGTATGTCTTGGACATCTTCTACACCACCTCCTCCCTCGCGCTCCAACTGTACGCCTCGCCTACCCTTGCGAAACGGTATACCTTCGACAACGTATCTGTGCTGAAAGCGGCGGCTTTGATCATATCAGGGTTGTACATCTTCGAACTGACGTATAGAAGATCTATGCGTCTGCCGCTGTTGATACATCATTTCTGTACGGTGTTCGCGATTGTTTTGTTGCTCAGTGTTTTGGACCGTACCCAACACCCAGCGCTGATAGGAGCAGGGAACATTTGGTTGTTCCAGGCTACGACTGAACAGTCGGTTTTCGTGGGTTTGTTCATGTGTATGTGTTTCTCTGTGTTCCTCGTCTAGTTGTGTGTTGACGGGAACATACTTGGCTTCAGATCGTCTACGATTCTCGCTTAGAGGTACTCGCAACGTTCTAAGATTCTCCGCTGTGCAATCCTTGTATGTCGTGTCCTTTCCCATTCAATCCAAGGGTCTCGTTAAGCTCATTTCACTTGCTTATTGTTGTTAAGCATCTTCAAGATTTGCTTCGCAATCTACCTCCTCGTGTTCTGGGCTCAGAATCTTGCCCGAAATCATCATACAGCAGACGATATCGCGCTTTCTGTGCTCCTCGTTACGATTATAGCTCTGTTGATGTGCACACAGATGTACGTACATCTTCTGCACTTATTTCTTATTGTGTTTGACTGACTTTGATCTTCCCTGTAATACAGATACGGAGCTTGGGCTGTGTGGTCGCTTGCGGAGAAAGTGAATATAAGCTTGCGCAAGACCGTTCAAATTGAAGGAGAGGCCCACAAGGACGAAAGTGGAGAAGCACCGTCACTGGATATTTCACAAGATGTCTTGAGGATACATAGGATGAGTATGCCGGGGTTGTTCACGAATCCTTCAGCTGCTCACTCAGCTGCGACCGTTGTGGAACAAGAACCCGAGGATCTGGTTTGAGGGAAAGAAAAAAAAAAAAAAGAGGAAGATGGAGGTTTTGTATTTTTTGTTCTTGCATTGCATTTTCACACGAGTCAGGCTCTATTACGATAGGTCCCTTTACGCACGTATTTCTCGTGTTCGTTGATCGTTCACTGCCCTTGCTTAGTTTATTCACGATAAAGGATGTATTTTACACGATAGAAATAGTTAGCAACATAGTGCTAGTAGTACTTAGAGTACGCAATATCATAATGAACGGAGCAGATCTATTTACTTATAACCTACTGTCTGGAGGTTGCTGTACTTTACTTCTTGTACGATCAATTAATCTGTTGGCTTTTTCCGGTTCACATTCAATTATATGTGTATCTATCTATATCTCTAAAAGCTACGTAGCATGAGAGATGTACAATAAGGATGACAGATTTGTTGGGGGTCTATCATCTACACGTCTATTATGTGATGAGCTCACGCTCAACTCACACGAGAATAGGTCTCAACTTGAATTCTAGAAGGACACAAGACTGGACATCTCGGATGGTGTTACTTTAAATCAACCAGGTGACCATCTGTGACCATTGATATAAGTACTGACATTCCTTCCCAAATCTTTCACCAATGGCGACGGGGCCAGCGACAATGGATACTCATGTTGAATCCAAATATGCCAGTATCTCCTGGGCAAGTTATCTGAAAATGCAGCTCGATTTGTTGTTGATGCGTAAGTCCATTAGAAACTACAGCACCTTTCATATCACTCACGATCCTTTTCGTTTCTACTACTTATGTATGCAGCATTATACCTCTCGTTCGAGGTCCTAGCTTCACCTTTCGTTCGGCGCAGCAGAGAGAAACCTTTGAAACGTATCCTGGGCGATGCAGCATTCCGCTACGTCTCCGACTACTTGACCATACCCAGGTTACAATATCTTTTCGCTTCGTCTTATGTCTATAAAATATGGGCCAACTGGCGTAAGTTGGATACGCTGGAAGTGAAACTCCCTTTGGGGGGTGAAGTCATTTGGATCGGTCCGAAGCGGACAGACAAGGTGATACTGAACATTCACGGTGTGTATGTTCCCTTCGCATGGTCAGTCACCGGTCACCAGTGACTCAGTGATTCGTACGGGCTCCTGTGAAATATAGGTGGCGCATTCCTCTTTGCGATGCAAGACGTCATGGTCTCTTTCTGGAGATGGGTTCAGTTGGAACTGGAGAAGAAAGACGTACCAGTTGGACTCGCCTTCATGACATACTGTACGTTACACTCCTACGTATCCCTGGCACTCAGTGACAAGTCATTTCCGAATACATACTCCATATACAGCGCTCGTACCTGCCGGCGTATTCCCTACTCAGTTACAGCAAGCCAAAGAAATCATCGAATACCTGGTCGAACAAGGTGTACAACCTCAGAATCTGCAAGTCGTAGGTGATTCAGCGGGAGCGAACTTGATCTCTCAAGTCCTCTCTCACATGCTGCATCCTCTTCCCAACATCGCTCCTCTCGATCTCCCACCAAACACTCGTATACGGGGCGTATATATGATGTCGCCCTGGGTATCTCTCACCGATGATGAGACAGAATCGGCGAAATTGAA
The DNA here is from genome assembly GCA_000296255.1 of Omphalotus olearius VT 653.13. Lineage (NCBI taxonomy): Eukaryota > Fungi > Basidiomycota > Agaricomycetes > Agaricales > Omphalotaceae > Omphalotus > Omphalotus olearius. Next base: position 55,057 of record JH814837.1, read on the forward strand.
TGATGACACGGATATCGTCGGACGGCGAACGGTGCTCACATGGGGTCAAGCCGTTTCAAAGAGCGTTCCAGAGTCACAGTTAATCTACTTAGAGCCTATAAAGGCACCAGAAAGATGGTATGATGGACTCGAGAACATCGTGGACCGCGTGCTTGTTACGACAGGTGAATTGGAGTGTCTGCGAGATTCCGACGCGCTTTTCTTCGAGAAGCACATAAAGCCAAATCATAAGAACGCTGAATTTATCATTCAGAGCAGAGGGGTGCATGATGATCCGCATATCGAGTTTCTGCTGGCGGACAAACCGTATTGCAGTAATACGTTGGCCCCGCAGATCTTGGAATGGGTCGCTACAGGATTTGAGAAGTGATATACGCGTAGACAGAGCATTTCCTCTATTGAACCTTGAATATTTTAATTCATATTTGAATCTTGAGCTTGAGGCCTTGAAGCAGCTTTGAAGTGCCAATAAATTGTTATAGACCAGAGTTGCTAGGACAGCGAACAGGCGCCGGCATCTGTATTCAAACCCAGCTGAGCTCCGCTCCGGCGCCCTTTCTTTCTTCCCCATCTCATGCTGTTGAAAAAGGATTCAAACTTCGATTCAGAATCAAACAAACTTTAAAGACTCTTCTACGTTGGATCTGTCGAGGACACAATAAGATGGATTTGCGATAGACCCGGCTTTGGCCCGGCGTACAAGTATTCCATGCAGTATCGCAAACTGTGCTTCAAGCAGAAGTTGGTACGTGATGTGTTACGACTGCTTTCGAAATCTTCCTTTTGTTCTTTGTTCCACCCAGCTGCCTCCTGTTCAGTGCATGGTGTATGTCCGGTGGATGGATTGCGCCATATATGGCAACTACGCCGGAGGCCAACAGGAGATCTTATTGTCTTTTGTTTCTCATCGGAGCCCATGTGCTGAGATAGTGCTGGAGAAGCCGGAGGAAACCGAATCAAAGCTTTTATTGTCTTATTGTCTTTTGCTACACCAAGAGCTAGTGCCTCCGAACTAATTGTGTTTTTCAGTGCGCCTCATGTGAATACTCTGGGTGTACTTAACGCTGCATTCTGGACGATTGACGGTCGATTTCAACTTTGCCCAACCGCTGGCTGGTTTCTTTTCGTTCAAGATCCTGCTTGTGTAATATTTCCATCGTCCTTAGTCGTACCTTCAGACCTTCGCCTCGCGATTAATGAACACATATAATCAATCATCATCATCATACGCCTCGACAAGTACCGTACCCAATGTGTGTACAATCATCTAGTTTTTATTTGAAGATGCTGAGTAGGAAAAGTGTTATATTTCGCGTAGTAAGCCTCGAAAGGCTCTCCCTAGAACGCCTACCTCAGCTAAGCCATCATCGTTGATATTGGTGAGAGTTGGATTGTTTTCGTCTATGTGCTCGCGAACTCACTGAAATCGCACTTCAGCCAATACATCCCCCTACTTCAACCGCAGCATCGAGTTTTAATACAGAGGAGCTTAAGGTATGCACCTACTACGTTGATTACTTTACACATTCTGAGGATCTCTTCCAGCAATTGCATAGTTTAACTGTTGGTCCTCACCGAGGGGTTCTCGTAGCTCAGCCGCCAAATATACCCCCCCAACCTCCACGGTCGTCATTCCTTTCACGCGACCCTCCATTTCCCCGCCGCCGTCCCATTCAACGATCACTGTATGTCTCTGACCAGGTTACAGTTCCAGGACCCACAACATCTCTCAGTCCTACTTCACCGATGAATAAAGTTCACGCCTCTTCTCAGACGGTACATCCCATGCCTCCAAAGGTTCCAATACAGGTCCAATCCCAACGTAGCGGAAATGTGCAGATAGCTCCGACACATCTCCCCCTCATCTCTCCGCTGAAGGGCTTTTTCGATCATACCTTGCGTTGCGTTTACTCTGAATTAACGCATCTCCAGTCCTCGTGTCTTAGCGTTCTGAGTAAAGAGCGTAAAGAAAAGGAGGTTCTACGAGCGTATTACCTGAAGATGAAACGAGAGCGAGATGTTGCGGTAGAGCGTGCTAGAGAACTTGAAGTTTCTCAGGGGAATGGGAAAAGCAGAGAAGGAGGAAAGAGGCAAAGGAATGATGTTTCGGAGGGGAGTTCAGTACGGATTCCCCCTCCACCGGTTACAGCTTTGCGGTCCCTAGAGCACGGTCAAACCGTACATAGTGCACGCGATGCTGAACCTCATCAGTTCTCCTACACAGAAAGATCCACAGCTTCCCCTTCTCCGCCTGCTCCGCTCATTTCTGGCCGACGACTATACTTCTCCTCCTCTCGTGTTGCATCTCCTTGTCCTGCAGACACATCAAGTTCAAATGCGGAATCGTCAGTAATTACATCCACCGCCTCCTATCCGTTCAATTCAATCAGCACACAGGAGCCCTCACCCGATGTTTTTAGCTTCGACGGTAGCATCCGGCTGTTGAGTCCGTACCACACTCCGGTTGAAGATGACGGACTTGCTTACCCACCCGTGAAGAGGCGTCGAGTCTCTGCTTCCTCTGAGTCATCAGACCACTCTAATGTCACGCTGGTCCAAGATCCCGAACCGTGTCGTAAAGCAGAAGATGAAGCAGCTTCGTCTCAAGATTCTGATTTGGGGGAATGTGACATGGTTCTGGAGGGTGATTCCGATTCCGAATTCGAGTCGAGTACTCCGTTCTCGGAAGAGGTGATGGTGAAGCAAGAGGGTGATGTTGACGATAGTGGACTACTTGGCGAGCCTCCTTCGACTGCTAGCTCTACGAGCACTGCTGTCGAGAATGAACCTCGATCCAAGGCGGATTTCCCGCCTTTAAATCTCCAGGATCTCATGAAGATATATGCGCAGTACGAGGGGAAGGTGTTCTGTCGGCTGTGTTGGTACGTCACGTCATCTACCATAGTTCAAGTAGTGCATTCAACTGATGTTAATTACCCATCCTGAAGCTCACGAACTCCGGATACTCGCTGGCATTGTGATGCTCCTCTACCTGATATGGACGCTCGGCGTCTCAATCTCGATGTTCTGATGGAGCATTGCACCAGCCAACACCCTGTGGCGTACTCGGATGTTGCAGGGCTTACTCTTAACCAGGTTTTCAAGCTGAAGAGGATGCTGGAGGTGAATAAAGCGGCAGGGAAGGCTGCTATGTAACGAGAATTTATATGTTGATATATACAATATGAAGAGATTTTCATTAGATCGTTATCTTATGATTGATAGTATGCAATATTTATGTATTTTTAGCTTTGCTCCCTGCGTCTATCAAATACTTTTCATGCGCTGGCGTTATGGCTTGAAGTGAGTGTGCTGAGCTTTCGAAAGAAACATGTCTCAATTTTCAATTCAGAATTTTGTCTTTACAGCCTACTAGTATTTATGCACTTCGCAGAAAACTTTTTTTGCCGCTCTGAGACAGAATCAACACCCGCCAGTACTGTTTCCTCCCAAGGAATTCCCTCGCAAACGACGGATCCACAGGCGCTAGTACTTTTGGCGCCAATTCGGCTGCATAATCAGAAAAATACGATTTGGGAAACGTCGAGAACTTTCACAAATATTACATAAAATTCACGTCACGAGACTGTGCGGCACGCGTACCTCTGCGTACCTTCCGCGCGGTTACCACGCTTTGCCCTTTGTCTCTTTCTCTCACTATCCCAATACCTTCAATCATCTTTATACCTCTTTGCATCAATGTCAACGCCGACCGACCCCGACATAGACCAACCCTCCGATCCTTCAAGAGCCAGGTTCATCAAGGATCCCATTCATGACCTCAGTAAATACATCATTCATTGAACTTGCTCAGCGCTGTGGCTCACATCCGGTTTCAGTTCCTATCAGTCCTCTCATGAAAGAATTCATAGATACGTATGGATACGTATGTTTTATATTTTTTCAATCCTCCTGATGGATTCTCGTGGAATATGTTGTAGAAAGCAGTTTCAAAGGCTGCGCTATGTGAAGCAGCTCGGCACAACCTATTATGTTTGGTCAGGGGCGTCGCACAACAGATTTGAGCACTGCATTGGTGATTCATTGGTCTTGTCTCGATCGCTCATCTTATTCATCTGCAATTCAATCAGGTGTCGCCCATCTCGCTGGGGTTTTGGTCAAAAATCTGCGGCAAAACCAGCCACGGCTTAACATTACCGATCGTGATGTTGACTGTGTCCAAATAGCGGCTCTTTGCCACGATTTAGGACACGGTCCCTGGAGTCATGTATGGGATGGGATGTTTATACCTAGCGTTCTGTGCGGCTTGCTTTTTTTTCCATTTGACTGTGAATCTAACAGTCTTCTGTTATAGACCTGGAAGCACATGGACTCACGAACAAGGATCTGAGGCCATGCTTGATTACCTGATTGAGGATAATGGTATTGAAATGGCGCATGATGATGTGCGTTTCATCAAAGCTCTTATAGCTGGTGATAATAAAAAGAGCCCGTACGCTAGAGATCTACCTTAAATCTCTGTGTCTCGTTCATCTCCTACTTGCAGTACGGAGAAGCCTTTCCTTTTCGACATTGTAGCGAATAAACGCAATGGACTTGACGTTGACAAGTGAGTATGACTGTCGCTTTTTGGGCTAGTGCTTTCATTTACACTTTCTTTCTTCGTAAGATACGACTACATCCAGAGAGATTCCTATATGCTGGGTGATCCTATGAAGCTGAACATTCAACGGTCAGTCTCTGCATCATGAAAATTCTTGTGCCTGAAGATCCTCCTAAGAATCGTTGAATCTGCTCGTGTTATCGACGACGAAATCTGTTACGATTACAAGGACCTCGACAAAATCTTTGACGTCTTTCACAATCGGCATAAACTGCATAAAAATTATTACAACCACAAGACTGGTCTGTTATTTTTGTCTTTTGCTGTATCGTCACCCCATCTGAGCTCGTGGTGTTGAACCTTTAGCAAAGGCCATTGAGTATATGATCATCGATGGCCTCAAACTAGCCGAGCCTCATATGCAATTTGCTGCGCATATATACGATCCTAAGCGGTTTCTATTCCTGACTGATGACATGCTCATGCGGAGGATACTGATGTCGGAGAGCTCCGTGAGTTGACTTGCATTGTTTAATCTTTGCGTGGATTCCAATGATTCCAACCAGGAATTACAACCCGCACGTGCTATTTTCGAGCGCATCGAGCGACGCGATCTTTACAAGTGTGTCGACAAGAAGTGGCTAACGTTCGATGAGGGGAAACTATACAAGAAATATGTTACGAAAGCGAAGATCGTGGAGCTCGCACACAGGGAATTTGCTGGTCTCCCACCTGGAGAACAAGCTGACGTCGATATCAAGACTGAGCTGACTCCAGACGATGTCATCGTTGAACTAACACTGCTTCATTATGGCATGAAGGAGAAGAACCCGATCGATCTCGTCAAGTTCTACTCTAAGGAGAATCCTCATGGTACGTCTCTTCATGGCTTGCGGAGTTTTCTACCAAAATTACCGTGTTATAGCATGCTATACGGCGGGTGACCGGGACTACTCGACGTTAAGGCCTCTCGTGTTTGCTGAGACACTTTTGCGCGTGTACACTAAGAAGCCTGAGTGCGTTGGACTCGCATTGTTTATTCACCGCTGACAATACCTTCTGTCTTAGGTTCTTTGGCATAGTTCAGAGTGGATTTCGTGCGATCGAGATTCCTGTTCAAGAATTTCCCACATCAGGCGAGGTTGTTGCGAATGATTCTGGTGCATTGACTCCCCCTGCCACCGAAGTTCCCTCTAGTCCGGAGGGCCCATCTCAGCAGGGAAGTTTCTCTACCAACAACAATGCCAACTCACCAACTCTCCCCGCGTCGATGCCTTCCATTTCGAATATCAACCGGTTTACGACGGTAGAACCAAGATACAGTCCTGTGAAGAAAGCATCTCAGGAGGGAAGTTTCTCTACCAACAATAATGCCAACTCACCAACTCTCTTTGCGTCGTCGATGCCTTCCATCTCGAACATCAACCGGTTTACGACGGTAGAACCAAGGTACAGCCCTGTGAAGAAAGGTAACCGTAGAAGCCCGAGGAAGCGTGGTAGGTCTGAGGATTTGGAGAGAGATATGTCACCTAGTCCGAGTCCTAAGAAGAAGAGAGCCTGATGGATGCATATTTCCTTTTCACGTTGCATTTTCTTTGTCATAATTCTTTTCAAGAGCATCCATACCCATCAAAGTTCACGTTCATGATTTTCCCTTGTGTTATGTGTACCCATCATCATGCCTAGATTGTATCGAATAGTGGATAGTTTACCTTCTCACCTTCTCACCTTCTCACCTTCTCATTCATACCCTTCATACTTATATTCGTTCCTACCCAGTGCTACTCTCCGTTTATCAGACTGACTGAACGTTCCATGATATTCTCTTCAAGTCGCTGGCAGGAACATACGAAAACATATTACATAATCGCTTCCACGTGGAGGTCTGGACCAGATGAGCTTTCGGCTGGCAACACAAACTCTTACCGCCACCAACAGGACGCGTCGCGAGATCGCGACCTTTTCTGACGTTCTAGCATCGAAACAGCTTTATCCCCTTACTCAAGTATCATATCAATGCTTGGTACGCCCGCGAATTTCACCGGAGAGCGACTATCAGTGGCGCTGCGAAAGGTCAAGGACCCGATACATGACCAGAGTAAGCGTTGCTTTCTGGAAAGAGACGCGTTCGATGTTCCAGTCGTTGACCTTTTTCTCCATAGTCGAGCTCACACCGAAGCTCAGCTCTATCATTGATACGTAAGGATGAACCTCTGGTATTGGAGTCTCTTAATCATATATATGCGCTCACAGTCGGCAGTTCCAACGTCTGAGAGAAATAAAGCAACTTGGGACGACATACTATGTCTGGCCAGGCGCTTCTCACAATCGTTTCGAACATTGTCTAGGTAAACTCTGTAGTTATATTGATGTTTAGTCACTAATGCTTGAATTTTCAGGAGTGGCACATCTAGCAAGATTGCTCGTGACTCATCTCAAAAAATCTCAGCCTGAGCTGGGGATAACGGACAGAGATGTTCAGTGCGTAGAGATTGCTGGAGCGTGTCACGATTTGGGACACGGTCCTTGGTCTCATGTTTTCGATAACCTTTTCATTCCTAAAGCATCGTAAGTCTGGAGCTTTCGTGGCTCAACTTTAGGCTGATTCAGATTTGAGAAGAAATAGCACAAGCACTTGGAAACATGAAATTGGGTCCGAACTGATGTTTGATTATCTTGTACAAGAGAATTGGATAGAGGACCTCAGTTCCAATGCGAATGATCAAGAGTTCATAAAGGCCCTCATTGCAGGGGACCATGATCGCTGCAAGTACGATTCTCTCTTTTCTTGTGACGTTCATTCGAGGGAAACTAATGTGATACTGTAGGGATGAAAAGAAATTCTTGTTTGACATAGTTGCGAATAAAACAAATGGTCTAGATGTTGACAAGTGCGCTCTCATGTTTTTGAGTTGGGTATGGAGTATAAAGAATACTATAGGTTCGATTATATTGCTCGGGACTCTCATAACACGGGAGAATCGGTCAATATTAATATCAGAAGGTTGAGAGTTCAACTCTTCTGTACTACTTGCACTCACAATCTATTCCTTAGACTCCTCCAGTCAGCACGAGTTATCGAGGACCAAATATGTTATGATATTAAAGATGTCAATAATATTTATGAAATATGTGGCACACGTTTTAGGTTGCACAAGATGGTTTATAACCATAAGACAGGTTCGAGTTTTATATCTAATATCTGATTTCTTAAGAGGATTCACAGGTTACTTCTCCGTTTGCAGCGAAAGCTATCGAGTATATGATTGTTGATGCCCTTCTTCTTGCCGACCCGGTCCTCAAGATCGCAGCGTCAGTCAACGTTCCTGAAGAATATCTCTACCTTACGGACAGCATAATGCATACAATCGAGAAGAGCAAGGACCCGGTGAGGCGCATTTGTTATTTGGCATCTTTCATCACCTTATTCATAAGGAAAACCCAGCAACTTAAGCCAGCGCAGGAGCTTTTATATCGCATTCGCCGTCGGGATCTCTACCGACAAGTAGATTATCGGGTGATCGAGTGGCGCGATCGTGACCTTTTCCGTCGGCGAGTTACTCCCGATAACATCGTGGCTGCTGCAAAGGAGAAGTTCAGGGATGACCCTACAGCCTTGCAGAAATTAGAGGGAGCAATCGATTTGAATGTTGAGGAGCTCACTGCAGATGATGTTGTCGTGGATTTTTCCACCATGCATTACGGGATGAAAGAGGAGAATCCTCTCCAGCACATCATGTTCTACTCAAAGGCAAAACCTTACGGTGTGTAGCTCATTCTTCTTTTAGCAATTTTGTTGCATGTTGACGCGATGTCACAGAATGTGCCAAAGTCCAACCTGGAGACTGTTCAGGTCTTCACCCTAGCGTCTTTGCAGAAGACATGTTGCAAGTCTTCACCAAGAAACCCGAGTATGTCATACACCCTTCATATGTGAACATCCTCACTCACGACCTGTCATCTAGGTATATTTTCATAGTGCAGATTGGTTATCGGGCAGTCCTTGACACCATCGACCTGCTACAGACACCTGTTCAGGCCACCTCGTCAAGCGAGACCTTAGCAACTGCCTCCACGCCCTCCACCCCTGAACCGTCCGCTTCTCATGGGGCGCGCGTTACCTCTCTCGGTTCTGCCGGAACTTTAAGCGCGACCGTTGCGCATATGAGAACATTGTCGCATAATACGTTCACGACGCTTGATCCGAGTTTTGTTCGGAGCCCTAGGATACCTTTGAGCGCTGGTGCTTCCCTGAACACACCTGCAAGGCCAGCGAAGAGGAACAGGGATGAGGAACAGATGCTGCCTGTATTGCATGATGAGTCTGGGTCACCTAGTCCAAAGCGGAAAAGGTTTCGTGCGTAGATTACGTTGAAGTGGTTCCCTGCTTGTTTTGGATATGATCTGATCGCTATTCTAAAAACTGTTAATACTGATTAGTACGATAGAAAGTGAAATATGTCTACCCAGTTGAGGAAGTGGGGTGACAAAACTAGTCTCCCAGGGCTCTCAAGGCTTTTAGTGCTTGCTCATTACAGGGCAGATATGGGATACCTACTAGGACATTGTAAAAACGTGAAAATGGCTAACTTAAGTCCCTTGAAGTTCAATCCGAGTTTAATCAGAGTTCAATCAAATACTATGAATAATTATTCGGCCAAATAGCATTGTACAAAGACCATCAGATTCCATCATGATACTCCGCTTTTACCATATCTGAGAGCTTTTCAGCTGCTGCGATTACCGCCGATGCCTGTAAGTAATATAGGTTTTTCCGCAGCTCTTCGACGTTGATGAACAATGATACTTACCGTATGTCCTGATACAATGACGGGGAAGATTGATGCATCACAGACTCTGAGATTAGAAATTCCGTGAACTCTCATCTTAGAGTCGAGAACTCCCCCCTTGTCTAGTGGAAGCATGCGGCAAGTGCTAGCAGGATGATAACAAGTCTGCATTCGTGCCTTGACGAGCTTCCTCAGTTCTTCGTCTGTCTTCAAGTGCATGTTATGATCAAAGTTCGGGTACTTGGCGTCAGGTTCTATCAGTGATGCGAGCGGTTCCGTCTGTGTGATCTTCCCAATCAGCTTTAATACACGGACGAAACGATCAACGTCGGCTGTGGTTTCGCCGTAACTGGGCACGCAAGAATAAGCTTCTCCTCATCGAAACCATGAAAAGAATACTTACCGAGGATCAACAATAGGGTTTGTCCATGGATCATTAGAAGCCAGTCGAATGGTCCCTTGACTTGTGGGCCTAGACAGATTGTCATAATGTAAGTTTCGACACGGATACTTGAAGTTGAGCCCCTACCTCAACAAAATCGGATGGATGGCAAATGTAGGTACCGGGAAGAAGTCTCCGTGAGAGTGAGATCCAACAGGATAAGTTAGGATTTCGATATCAGGACTTCCAGGACCAGATGTAGTGTCAACGAGTGGTAGGGGATGTTCGGCAACAGGAAACAATTGAGGATCATCAGTTCGAATGAAAGCTGCAGATTCTCCCCACTGGAAATAAATTAGCCATGAATTTCGACAAGTGCGACCACACAGATACGTACGTTGACCGTCAAAGCACCAGTTCCAAAGAGGAGATATTGGATCGTGGCAGAAAACATCTTGAAAGCTTCTGATATGCTCTGTGGCTGGAGGTAATTAGGAGCTTTCCTCGTCCGATCTTTGTAGTACAGATCCAGAAGTGCGTGATCTGACAGATGTTGGCCAACATCCGGAAGATCACAAACCACGTCGATATCTTGCTGCTTGAGATGTTCACTTGGACCAACCCCTGAAAGCATCAGAAGCTAGTGTGTATAAGAAGACACGTTGATCAGCTGCGTGTTTGCAGAACTTAATCTTTGCACTTACATGTGGCGAATGAATAGATCCAGCGCTGATGAATGAATTGAGAAGTCAGTTATCATTAGACTCTACAAGTAATGTCACGGTACTCACGACAGAATAACTTCCTTCCGGCTACGTACACGAAATCGTGGAACGTCTGCTTTCGCCTTCACATTCGCAGGTGCATATTCTACCCCGACAGCCCGCTTTTGGGAGTCCTTTTCTTCAATCAAGATCTTGGTAACTTGTACGTTTGTAAGTATCTTCAGATTACGCCGTTTCCGAACAGTGTCAGTGAGGTATGCGACTTCCGTAGAGACTCTCTGCCCACGGGAGTCGATGAAAGTTCCTGTAAGTATCACGCACACGACGTCAGAACAATTAGAAAGATTTCCCATGACAGCGAGAATACTTGCGAAGCTAGTATACATCAAGGTTGAGGACATCAGTGAGGGTTGATATATTGATAGATGAGAAGATACGCCAGTGAATCGATCACTCACTCTTCCAACACCAGCTGTTCCTTGTTCTCCGTGAAAGTCAGACGTCAAGGGAATTCCGAAATCCTTGCAGGCTTCAATGAATGCAACTCCAGAATTGGATTCGTAATTGTTGTAACCCATAGTCATCGGCCCATCAGACGTCTTTCCTACAAAATCATTGTCGTACAGTGGTCCCCGGGGGCAATTTAGGTATCCTTCGAATTTGCGGAAGTACCTAAGGCACGGCGTGTCATGTTACACTCCAAAACACGCCCTCAAGAGTGTGGCAATAAACATACTTTTGAAAGTTTCGCCAAGTCCAAGAATCATCGTTCGTCAAAGCCGCCCATTCGTCGTAATCGGTTGGGTTTCCATAATGAGCACTAGATATGAATCCCGCTTTCATTCAATTCATCTTCATGACATGAACCAGTAGCACGCATACACTTGTCCGTTTGTCGAGGAGCCTTGAACGCCGTGTCATGATGGTTAGCCACGAATAGGATATGTCCATGTAAACTCACATCCACCAAGCAATTTTCCTGTTGAAGTTAACAATCTTCTTTACCTCGACTAACGAAGATCATTGAGCGCTAGTACTCACCCCGTGGCCAGAATCTTGCCAAACCATCAGCGAAAACTTGCGGTTCGGTATGTATAGGCCAGACATGTTCCGTTTTGAACAACAGTGGAAACATAACAGGTGTCCTGGAAAAGAACAGTGACTTCCCACTGTCGTAGTTTTCGAAAAATCAATCAGGAAAGCTGTCACTTCAGTAAACATAGGACGCGAGTTACCTTCCGCCTGCTTCTAGCAGGAGTACCTTGAGGGACGCGTCCTCAGATATTCTCGAGGCTAACACACATCCCGCAGTTCCTGTAATGTTTGCGCAGCCATGTGAATGCAGTGAGTCGACCACAAGGCCGTGTTGAAAGACGACTTGTTGAACGAAGGAAAAGATACTGACCTCCACCAACAACGATGATGTCGTAGACCTCTTCCAGTTCCTTCTGGCTCATAGTAATGGAGATCGAGAAGACAGAAGTGACAGAGGGAAATGCAGGCAAAAGTGGCTTTTATAAGTACAGTCAAATGACTGCGCTCGAAGCTCTTCGTGTTAGCTTGATCATCAGGAAGTGATTTCAAAATGATGAGGGCCGGTTCATCTCAGTGGTTTATCAATAGATACTTCCTTTGTTGAGCTCTATTAGGCTCTAATACTCCGAGGAACAAGATGCTAATATAAAGTTATTATTACTATGTTCGCATTCAATCCCTCATCCTCATCATAAATATCATGATCTTGATTTAGTGTATCAATACTATGATCGAGGCACAATCCCTAGTAGGAAAAACAACACGAGTAACCTCAAATTTTTGTAGAAAATTCCTACAACGACATACATGTTCTGTCATCATATGTACATAAAAACCGAAGTAATAAGGATAATATCCAATCGCGGGGTGGAACGACGTTCTAGCGCCTAAAGATACCCAAGAATTGTGTAGCTTTTTTACATTCTGACAGGAGCACTCGCCAACCCTGAATCATACACAGATATCCCTATATAGATACTGAGTATGATTCCACTCTCTCTAATGGCCATGGATCCTCACCAGCTTGTATATTCTGCACTTGGGTATGCGGATGCGATGGATGTGCAGGAGAAGACGAATCATCTACAGATACAGAGACAAATCAGTTTCCTTGACCGTGAACAATCATTGTTGCGCTAGAACAAAATTCACAACTTACTCTGTTGGCTTTCTCCATTACCAGCTCCACCTTCACCTCCAATATTGCTAACACCGCCCCCGCCCCCGCTATCGTCCATTTCTTGCTGGGTCTCTTCTGGCATTTGCTGATGATGCGACGGTGGTGGAGGTGCGACAGTAGAAACCATCATACCAGGCGCAGCACCAGCCATCGCATGGAACACCAATGTTTCATGTCCCGGATGAGGCGAGTGACCAGGCGCCCCATGAACACGGTGCGGTATCACCGCAGCAGTCACAGGCGGTGGAACCCCAGGTGGTATACCAATCATCGTCGGACCAGGCCCAGTTGGAGGTGGTGCGGGCACCATACCATGTTGCTGGTGTTGCTGATGCATTGAATGCAAAAACGAAGCAGGAACCTGTACGTGCTCGTGTTGTGCCTGTGCCATACCCGTAGCTAAATTACTAGGCGGCCGTCCCTCTATTCTCCTCACAAACTCACCCCACATCCCGCGCTCGTCTTCTCCATACGCCTCGAATTCCTCCCTGAGCTCCCGAGGCGCTCGCCTCCAGATCCCGCGGTGACGGCAGAGAGTCGATTTGACGTACCTAGCCCCAAATACCCGCTCGAAGGCGGCTTTTTGAGTCATGTTAGGGGTAGAGGCGGAGGTGGTCTCTCCAGTAGGAAGAGTAGTTGTAACGTGCGAGTGGGTGCTGAGAGCTTCGAGGTAATAAAACCCTTCGGAAACCTGAGCGACGGTGTGGTCATTTGGCCAGCGTTTAAGAGGTGGATGTGTATGGTAGGGAACGAACATGGGTTTTGATACAGGGTGAACCAGGTAGTGAGGGAGGGAGATAGTTGTGAGAGAGGGAGTCGTGGCAAAAAATATTGGAGGTTGATACATGTATCCGTTGGAGCGGGAAGAAAAATTGGTAGACATGTCGACATTCGTGGATGGAAGCCCTGGTGATAGAGAGAGATTCGTAGAAGGGGGTCGAGGAGATAAAGAAAGACCGGTCGAGGAAGATTGGGGGACTAGCCCGGGTAATGAGGGTGTCGAGACTGGTGCAGACACTGAATGGGGCCCGGGCCCAACGCTCATGCCATTAGAAATGGCTGGCTCAGGAGCTGACTGACTCTCATCTGGAAACTGTGTGCTGCGTATGTACTGTTTCGCAGTTGGCATTTCATCATGAGAGCCAGAGGCCGAACGCTTCCGAGAGATAGGTGGCGCAGCGCTGGCGTTTCCTGAAATTGACGGTAATGGCTTGCTTTGCATATCGACCTCTTCGGACAAGCTCACGCAGTCCGCCTCGGCAATGGCATCAAAGATGCTTTTACGAATACGGTAGAGCAGCCTCTGATTCGTCTGCACGACACGGACACTACTGATGGTGTGTTGATCCCATTTGCCGGTCTGTGGGTTGAAGGTGTCGAGATATGTAGATGCAGTTAAACCAAGGTCCGATACCAGCGACGAGAATTTCGACAGCTGGAAGAGAGGAAATGTAGGAATCATGTGCTGCAACCGAATCGGTTCTGTATTTTCCTAACATAATAAACAAAGTCAGAGCTGCGAAACTTTCAAGATTTTCGTTCAGAGCTCACCTTATACCAAAAGACAATCGTGACAGTCCGGTGGAGCTCCGATTCCATGTCAGGATCTGCAAAGACATCCTGCTGGACATCCACAGACATTATGAAGCTATTTAATCATAAAGCGTTTTAGACGGACAGAAAAAAAAACATGAATTCGTTATCTTCACAAATGATTGCAAGAATCCAAAGATTCCACTCCCCACTACAGACAGCCAACGGTGGCAAAGCAACTGGTATTCGAGTGGCCTGTGAAAATGACATGTCGAGATGAATGTTTATGACGACGCGAAAAAAAAATTGTCGGAGACCTTACCGAACCAGTCGTTGCTATAATTTTGATGTACTGGTGCACGGACGATATTGGAGGAAGAGAAAGGGCCAGTGAGACCGATCGGCGGTCCATCACTATTTAATCTCCGACTCAATATGGGTCTCACGCCACTATCCTGAGCAAGCCTAAGCAAGCCTGAGCATCCTGAGGCGGCCTGAGGCGGCCTGAGGAGGCTGGAAATGAGTCTATACTGTAAGATGTGTATATAGATATCCGGTCAGAAAGTTCAAACAAGCCCGCGTTCAAAAGACTTGAGATGTATACGCCCATAATACATTGCACGTACAACCCAATGAAGGCTCATCTACTCGACACGCCTCACCATCAAAGGTACCTTCGCACCGTCTTGCCCCTCTACCTTGGGTCTCGGCAAGATCGACCGATGCCTCACGATCTTAGGTGTCTTCCCTCCAGGAAACTCGAATGTGTAGTTGCGAATGAGAACCGATAATGCAGCCTGCGCAGAACGACGAGTAAGATCCCGCTGAACACAAGAGAGGATATCCAATCTAACCTTAAACTCCGCAATCGCGAAACCCTTGCCTAAACACGTTCTTGGTCCATCTACGAACGTGAGTAAATGTTTATGTCCTTGGATATCCTGTGCGGTAGGTGGAATGCCAATCCCAGTTTCAGGTGAAGTAAGCCACCTCTCGGGGTTAAACCTCTTCGCGTCGGGGCCCCAAAAGGCTTCGGAGCGATTCATGCATCGGATAGGTACGGTGACTGTGGTTCCCTTCGTTATGACGACACTGGAGATGGGTGTACCGGACGAGGAGGTAAGGGGGGATGAGAGAGGGAGGATGTCGTCCTCAGCTGCCTAAATTGATGGAAGAGGCGAATGTGAATTCACCCGGAAGTTGATGAAGCTAAAAGACGCTCACGGTACGGCTTGTCTCGAACAAAGGCGGATGAAGCCTCAAAGTCTCGTGAACGACGGCATCTAAATACGGGAGTTCAGTACCCATGAGTTGATCCCACGTCGGATCATTCATTGAGCCAAGCTTGGAAAGGAGTTCTTTGCGCAGGAGAGCTTGCTTTGAGGGTTGTTTGCTTAGTTCGATCAGAGCCCACTGTTGTAAAAGCAGAAGGAACAAGATATTGTGAAAAGAATGGAAGAGGGAAAGAAAGGGACGCACCGTGAGGCTGACTGTGAAGCAATGGAGAGAAAGGGCAGTGAGAGTTTGAGGCCAAGTTGGGAAGAGGGACACCTACTTGAAGTCGTCTCATATCCTGATGTGATGGCATTGATCAGATTGAGGGTACGAACCCGTAGATAACAAACTTACCAGCCAAGAGTAGCACTTGCTATATCAACGAATGGCGAGTTTATTGAGGTGAGAAAGAGAGTATCGAAAAGCTTACCATCTAATCAAACATGTAAGCTTTCTTATGATCGAATCAGGAAGCGAAAAGCTCTATACCTGCGCAAGAACCTCCTCTCGAGACAATCGTATATGAGCATCCGGGCTTTCCGCTTTAACTGTAGATCTCAATTAGCCACACCACGAAGATAACCAATCTAATTTCAGACGTACTCAAAAGTCCAATAATTGACTTATCCGCCTTGTCCTCTCCATCCGCAACCCCCGCCTCCCGTTCCTTCCTCGTTCTCTCCAAAAGCTCATCTGCAATCTCCTCCATAGTCGTGCGTAAACGTTTGACCAACCTTCCGCGTTCCGTCGGGAACAGTTTCATGATGATGGGGAAACGGGTACCAAGAAGGATGACTAGGGCACCGGATAGAGAGACTTTGGGACCGCCGAAAGACTCGAAGAGGGTGGCGACGATGGATGGACGTCCGAGGAGGGTGCTGAAGTCGTGTGAGAAACCGGCGATGCCGATGCTGTCAAGGCTAGAGAAAACGTGAAACAGAGGTGGAAGAATTGTGATAGTGAAGCTTACGAGACGCGATTCATCCTAGATGCAGACAAGTCGAATTTTGTTTGAGTGACGTTCTTGTACACACAGTCGATGGCTTACCAAGACTGTACATCGATGACAATTCCGCCTGAATTCGCTTCCAGCATCGAGTCCCACGCGGTTTTGAGCTGCAGAGATATCAGATAAGTATGCGAATAGCAGAGTGGTTTACAGATTAATTGCCTTGTACGATGAGTCGAAGAAGACTGAAGTCAACCTTCGTATCGCGGCATTACTGAAAGCCGGTGTGAGGGCTTTCCTTTGCCTGCGATGCTTGTCGCCCTCCGCCCAGAGAATGCCCCTCCCGAACTAGGAGAACGATTAGTATGAATTTAAGACAAAAACAGGCAAAGGGCGATACTCACCATGCGTTCTATCATCATCCTCGCAAGAGGAGTCTGCACATAACCATAAGTCTCTCTCCCATAGAAATGGCTGATGGCCTTGGGATCGCAAAGGACCACTCGGCTTGATCCAAATACAGCAGGAACTTGAAACACTGATCCGTACTCAGCAGCCCACTGTTCGTATATGTAACCAGGATCATCCGAGTCGGTGATGTGTCTGCTAACACCAAAGATAAGGCTCTTGCTTGCGGGACCCTTGAGCG